>CACRXK020005774.1:0-27035 GCA_902702795.2 Paramuricea clavata
GTCATTTTCAGGACTTTCGCCCCGGATTCAGGTTTTGGCACATATGCCATGTTGACCGCCATGGTCATTTTACCCTAAAACAGTTGAGATTACCTGTGCTAAATGAAACGCATACAAACATCTATACAGGTCCTAGACTATATATTATAAAACAAATATAAAACATCTTTTCCGTATTGATATACAGTTATTTCAACACTCGTGGAAATTGGGAAAACTCGAAATTGTGTGAAAACACTCCGCCCTTCGGGCGTCGTGTTTCCATACAATTTCTCGTTTTCCCAATTTCCACTCGTGTTGATATAACTGTATATCAACACGGAAAATGTTTTATATTTGTTAAGTGGAACTGGAATATTTCAATCGGTGTTTTGGGAAGGTAAAGTCGAAATGTGTTTAATTAATCGATCTGTAGAAAATGCTACCATTTGAGACCATTGGCAGCCCCAAAATGCGTTGTATTGATAGCTTGGAAAAGTTTTTAATCTTGTGCTTGAAAAACTTTCACCATATAAATAATTTCTATAGCTTTCACACTCGCATGCTTATATACAAGTCTACTTTGTTTATTAATCTACATCATTTCTACATCATTTCTACAAAAATCTACATCATTTCAAACACTACATTCAGGGGCGGATCCAGCCTCAAATCTGACCGTATCATTGCACTGACACTCGCAATGCTAGGGGGGTCCGGGGGCATGCCCCCCTGAAAATTTTTGAAATTTGAACCCCGGAAATGGCATTTTCAGCATTCTGAGTATCGAATTCTGTCCTAAAATTTGGCCTTAATAGTGCCATATTTTAGACGAAACGTAACAAAAATCACAAAATAACTGAAAAATGTTCGATCATACCTTCTTCTCCAGTGAATGGTACAACATCAGAGGACAAATCACTTTACTTACATAGATACATAAGACCAATCTCACACTTTGTTCCCTGCTGTATTACTTATTTTGCATATTTCAGGTTCTTGGTTTCACTGTTCAAGTTTCTGCTCCAGGAATCGTGTTGTGTCTTGACATAGAAAAGTCCTCTTTCGCAACTGAGCACATCGAACTCACTTCAGCGTTTCAGTTGCTCCGCAGGTCTTTTAGGGGATGGGTTTACGAGGTGACATTTCTTCCCCATGACCAACCCTCCTCCTTTTTCATCCGGGCTTGGGACCGGCAATGGTGGAGTTAGGGGAGCATCTTGCAACATATGTAAATACGCCCTTACATTGGTAGCACAGCGGCAGTAAGAAACATTGTTCATTGTAAATCATCTTAAAACAGGTGCACGAAGGAAATTAGAAAAATGTTCATTACAAATCATCTTGAAACAGCAACACGAAGATGGCGAAACACTGTAAATATTCTTTTGTAAATCATCTTGAAACAGCAACACGAAGGTTACAAAGTAAATGTCCACTATTAACCATCTTGAAACAGCGGTACGAAGGTACATACTTAAGTAAGTGCTCATTTGTAAATCATCTTGAAACAGTAGAAATGTTCATTTTCTTTGGTAATTCATCTTGAAACAGCAGCACAAGGGAAATTAAGGGTTGACGAGGTACATAGTCGTTGATCTTAACACATACATGTGACAACTATATGATAGCAGGCTATCTTGTTTCGTGAACGTGCACTTCACTTAAAAAATCGCCTGTTACTCGAATGATAAATGGGGCACTTATAATGTCTGTTCTCCAAAATCTTGAAAAGGAAGGGAAATGTATTCTTGTTGTCGTCTTGAAACAGCAACACGATGCAAAGTCTAATAAGTTTTAACGAGTGTTCTCTAAAATCTTGCAAAGGAAGGGAAATGTATTCTTGTTGTCGTCTTGAAACAGCAACACGATGCAAAGTCTAATAAGTATTAGCGAGTGTTCTCTATAATCTTGAAAAGGAAGGGAAATGTATTCTTGTTGCCGTCTTGAAACAGCAACACGATGCATAATTTAGTAATGTTCAGAATTTTTGATAATGTAATTGTTCACTTTACAGAACGCTTTGTTTAATCATCTACAGTGTCATCGCTGTTTAGAAGATCAATCAACAACATTCTTCTTGGATGTTTAAGGGCAAAACGGTCAATTACTTTGTCTAAATCAAGTTTGATTTCGCGATGAACATTCAACAACGCCAGTGATGTTAATGATGGTGATCACGTTTTTCACCCATTGTGCTTCGCATAAACGTTTTCAGTCGTCATAGTGTCGAAATAGATCTTTCGCAGCTGCAGGTCGTAACGGGAATCATTCCAAATATGCGCATAGCTGTGAGAATGTTTGGGAAGGAAAGTGCATCAGTTTTGGAAAGAAGTTGGTCAAACGATGATGGAAGAGGGGGTTCCTGGTTGGAAAACTTTAGTCTCCACATGCGTAACTCGCACTCGAGAAAGTCGACATCTGGTAGATCATCTTCGCATTTCCTTAAGAAGTGTAAGAAATTCTCTTCCCAGTCGGGATCAGAAACAACCAAATTCGGCATTCGGTACATCATATCTAAAATATCCAAATTTCCTTCAGAGAACCGAGACTGTACTTGACCAAGAAGTTGGTCCAAGAAAGTGATAGTTACGGCTCGTTTATGATATTCGGATGTAGTATCTGCTGGAACATTCACTTGACTGATGCACTTGACGATCTATCGTTCTCTTATTTGGATCAATCTTCACTTCTTTGGCCAAATTGACTGCCATTTGGTAGAAGGTATCGTGGGTTTGATCAATGTCGGCGCGAAGTTTGTCTATCGTTAGATATAAGAGTGACACTTTCTCCCGAGCTTTCCCAGCATCAAGTGATGCAGATTGAAGTTGAAGGGTCAATGGCTTTGTGCACTTCAGACAACGCTCGACCAGAACAAGACAGACGATGAATTCAAATTCCTTCATCGCTTTTCTCATACCAACAGCTCTTTGGCGTACATCTGGCTCATTAGATCTGTCTTTGTTAATCGCTTCTAATGCTGCGAGAATAGCGACGTAGCAGTTTCTGAAAATTCTCAGCCAATCAATTCTTGCTATCCATCTCGTCCGGCAAACATTCAGCAGCTTTTGTTGTTTTGCAGTAGGTATAATCTCATTGATTTTTGCCTTTAAAATCGGGGTGCGCTTCGGCGAGTCGTTAAAAAAATTGGACACACTACGGATGTTATCCATCATGTCTCGAATTATTGGTATTTGGCAAGAAGAGGCGATGCAAAGATTTAAAACATCCATCATACCCTTCACCACGACAATCTTCCATACGTAGTCCAATGCTTTTGATAAAATTAGAAATTTCTTGCGCCAAAGCTTCCCCAGACAGACCTTTCTGACACAGAACAAAACCAAGGAATTCCTCCCGTATTTTGAATAAACTATCCACAAATCGTAGGACTACTGTCATATGTTCAACATTAGAACAATCAGTTGCTTCATCAGCTAGTACAGAGAAAAACTTTGCTTGTTTAACTTCGCCAACAAGTATTTCGGTTATCATTTCACCGCATATTTCCAGTATTTCATTCTGTATGGTTTTGGAACGATAAGTTTGGTTTGAAGGACAATCTCTGAACAGTTCATCCATCAAGTCTCCACACCTTGCACCATACTTTAAGATCTCGATAAAATTCCCTGGGTTTGTTACGTCTTCATCTATATAATACTGGGAATCATCTCGGTGACCTCGGAGTGCGATATTCTGTCTACCACAGGTTATGATGGTATCAATGATTGTGCCAAGTCGAACTCTATTCCTTTTGATAATCTCTCGACGAGCATTATTAACTTGGACGTCGATTGGTTTTGTTTTGTTTTCCATTATGCGTTTAAATTCCGATGCTCGGATGGTTGCTGTTTCATGAACTTTCGATTTATGGGCGTGCTGTGTCAACTTGCTTATTGATGATGTAGAAGGGATAAAAGGTAAAGTCATCAATCTTTGCAGTTTCGAAGTGTTGTGCGTGCTTTCACCGCCAAATAGGACACAGTTGATACAAAAGCTACCATTGGCAGCAGCAGAATAAGCCAACCATGGAAAAAGTGTTAACCATCCATACTGGAAACGTCTTCCTGATGAGTTTTCGGGAGGAAAACTGTAAGTGGATTCAGGTTTCCAAGTGTTAGTAAAGATCTCGTACTTTTCAGCATCGGTCAAAGAAGAACTCTTGTTTACGAAATTAAATATATCTTTGGGATTATTTCCTTGAGTATTATTTTGTATTGTTATTTCTGGTGGGATTGCAGCGAGTGTTTTCACAGCTTCACTTTCACTGGATGAGCTTGTGGAAGGTAACATATTCACTGATGAGGCTACCTGTTGGTGGGACGTCTTAATGGTTTTCTTTGGGAGCAACGCATCTAAACTCAGTTGTTTTCTTTTAGCAGCAACTGCTTTGCTGTCTCGTTTTGTTTCATGAGTTGAAAATGTTTTAGACGAAGACGTGGGGATAGATTTAGCTTCATAATATGGCAGCAAAAGTCGTTTAGTTTCAATG
This sequence comes from Paramuricea clavata, assembly GCA_902702795.2. Classification (NCBI taxonomy): domain Eukaryota; kingdom Metazoa; phylum Cnidaria; class Anthozoa; order Malacalcyonacea; family Plexauridae; genus Paramuricea; species Paramuricea clavata. The sequence continues at coordinate 4,472 of CACRXK020005774.1, forward strand.
TAATTTTCACCAAGTTCAATATCATCATTTGGTTGGCACAAGAGAACATAATGATTCTTTCTTATAGGCATATGACGGTCAACTAAATATCGTTGTGGTATAGCTGCACACCGGAAAATATGAACTTTTTCTAATATGGTTAACATCAATATCTTGCCTTGGAAAAACTGTGCAGTTGAACATTTTTGCTAGAGAGTCCCAGTCTTGTTTTGGAGCGGAGTCATTGGTTATCGGGTAATATGATTCTATAGTGCAACCAAGTACGGATGCTAACGCAAAAAAGCACATCATTGATGAAAATTCGTAATTGTTTGCATTGTTCCTGGCTTCTTCAATAACCGCTGCATTGGAATCAAGCTTTTCAAAAACCGAAAGAGCAGTATCAGACAAGCACATTGCAAAGGCATTTTTAAGCGAAGTGAACGTGCCTCTGTCGTGCTGTGACTTAATGACAGGATGGTTGGCATAGTAGGGAGCATTTTAAAATAATTCAATGCTGGTGAGGCAACGGAATAAAACTGAAACATCGTTATCATTTCCAGTAACTGCTATGGAGCAGGCATTATACAAGCAGTTCCCATTTGCCATTATGCTAAAGTGGGTTCAACATAAAAAATAGGCAATGATGTCATAACAAAAAAAAATACAAGTATGGTTTCTAATAGCCCCCTCCCTTTCACCTATTCCGTAAATTAGCACAATATTACATTCCAACAATTAAATTGAACACTGTTTTCCATACAGTAATTATCCAAAACCTATTATAGACACTATAAAATAATCACTGGCAAGATTTTTTATAAAAAGCTATTTGGAATACACAAAGAATTATACAGTAAACTGCAATATCCCAAACTGTTACATTTCAAGTGTAAAGTAAACCAGCAAGTTTGAACATATGGTACTGTAGTTACATAACAGTCCTGAGACCTGTCCTTGTTTATATACAGCTGTATTACCCACCATAGGGAAAAAATAGTCAATAAATTGTTTATTTGACAGCAACTTACCCTGCATATGCTCACATATTCACTCTAATACACCCTTTTGATAATTATGTCACACATACTTTTTGATCTTGGAGCCTCACTCTCATTAGTAAATTATGCAAGCTGATTGGCACACGATTCATGAGAACGAGGCTCCCAGTCCAAATGACATAATTTTCAAAGGGGTGTATTGTATTGCATAAAGTAAAATTGTATTCATGGGTTGCATTGATAACCCCAACTCACCTTGGGAAAATGTTTGCATGACCAAATATTTATCCCATCTAACACCAAACCAGAGTAAATCCATTTCCCGAGTCAAATCCGAGTCCGAGTCAGTCTCGAGCCCGAGTCAAACGCCTGAGTCATGTAAAAAAAAAGACGAAAGTGAAGAAAATTCACAGTCGAATAGGTTTAGGAGTAGGCTTAGGGTACTAAGTCATTTTACCGACAAAGACAGTTAAACAACAGTGACTCTGACATTTCACTCGAACTCCGATTTGAGTCGGTCAGTAAGCAAGAAACTCCCAAAATGAATAAAATTCATAGTTGAATAGGGTTATGGGAATTTAGGGGTGGGATTATGGTTAGGATTAGGGTACTAAGTCATTGAACTGCAAAGACCGTCGATTAAACAATGACTCGGACATCTGACTCGGATTTGACTCGGTTAACCGACGAACTCCACCAAACCAGATTTGTATGAACAGCTGTTTCCTCGTATTAATATGTCAGTTTATACCTGGCAGGCGGTTTGATATAAACAAAGTGCTGGGGAAAACCATGTCAGGGGAAAACCATATCAAGGGAAAATCATACACTGGGAAGTGAGAAACTTGAGTGCTACTTAAACCTTTAAGTGACAATGCAGCCCACTTTATTATTTTACTCTAATGCCAGAAGATTTCACTAATGCCACTCAATGGGTTAATATTAACTGGAATAGTCATCTGGCAAGGTAACAGGCCCTGCATATAAACAGGTCTTGAGTAAGTTGGCTGGCTACCAGTACCATACATACTTCAATTTCACAGTTGATATCCCCGGCCTCCTCAATAACACTGATAAGTGCAAAATGCCTGATTGTTGGACGAATTGGGGCCACATAACAAATTATATATTTGTTTGCAGTGGAAATATACTGGGTAATCATGGAAGACAGGAGTATAATTTAAAAAATATACTTTTGTTGTTATATTAATTGATGGATAACCGATCTATTAAAAAGCAACAAAATGACAATCCTATCCATGACAAATTGGAGGTGTAAAATAAAATAATCAATTAAAAATAAAAAGGATTGTCTGTGTGAGTCTCTGAAGGCACTGTCTTCACTTCAGTGATCGAACTCAATATTAAATAAAATCTATTCAAATTTACGTAATTTACGTATACAATTTTCATTCAACGCAAAACCTTAACGTTAACTAGATATATTCAAGACGAAGTCACAGCACTTATAATTAATATTGATTCATACCTTACAGGAACATGATGCGCACATCTATGCACTTTGGCTCTTCGGAAACTGCAGCTTTGAGAAAGCACACACACCGACGCGAATATTCTGGCGTTCCAACTTCGATCGTTGCCTCTTCTCGACAAGTAACTTCTCACACAACTGTTTCAGATCTGAAAGTTCACTCGAAATATTGTCTTTAAACTTAAGCTGGTCAAAAATATGACCTAAATTTTTAAGGACGTTTTCTGATTGTAAGGCCATTGCTCACAAGACACTAGAAGAATGCGGTTGTTAGCAATATGAGCTGAATTTCGTTTCTTGCGCAATCAAAACACAGCCACTGTATCAGAGGGTATCTCACGTCACAGATACACAACCTGTGATTGGCTGGATACCTTCAAAGGTATCCAAATGCCTCATTAAGTTACTATTTTTAGTAACATCTGAACCACGGACCGTATCAGAACACCGCAGACGCATCAAAAAAATTTTTAATCCTCGGCGTATGCCTTCGGAAAGCCCTTGGTTCATCTTCGTCGAAAATCATTAAATGCTTTAAAAACGCGACTAATGTTACATTTAGAGCCGTGAATTTGCGAAAGAATTTGCCATCTTTCATCTTAGTAATCTCCAATTTTCATTATTTTTTGTACACAGAAATTAATTGCGTAAAAATATATTAATGGTGAAAATATATTAATTTCCCCAAAACTATTTTACTATCCATAATCGGAATAATCTGACCGTATCTCGAGCTACGCTCGATACCCCCTGGATCCGCCGGTAATTTTACCAATTCTCCCAAAGTTCATTCAAAAGGTCTAAGCCTAAGGCGTAATTAAAGTTTTTTTCTGTGTTGGTGTTATGTACTCAGAGTAACATCACAAGCATAGTAATTAAAGTTGTTAACAGTTTCAAAAAATAATGTTTCATTCGCTACTTTAAATAAATGATTACAAAGCCCAGTCGAATTGTAATCAATAACATTTCATCCATATAAAAAACGAATTACACCAGATGTTGCTCTAACAATTGCAATGTTAATTTGAAACATGGCTCTTATATAAAATATTTGGGCTTATATGTTGATTCAAACCTATTAAAAGTTAGAAAAATTATGTTGACCATATTTGTAAAAAAGTTAAAAGAAGTGTTGGCATTTTATATAAATTACATCATTTTGTAAGTATTCATATTCTTAAAACAATGTATTATACTTTGATTTATCCCTTTCTAACTTATGGGATAATTGTTTGGGGAAATACCTATCAAACAACTCTCAATTCATTGGATATATTGAAAAAAAAAGCAGTTTGAATAATAACATTTGCTAATTTTGATGATCATTCCAGCCCAATATTCAAGGGTTTAAACTTTATAAAATTATTTGATCTTGTTACTTTGCACATAGCGATATTTATGCATAAATTTCATCATCACCTCCTCCCATCAGTCTTTGATAATTTCTTCATTGATATTAATCATGTTCATAATTATAATACAAGGCTTGGTGCAAAACAATCTTATTATATTCCTAAAGTGAGAACTAATTTTGGAAAGTTTAATATCAGGTTTCATTAAGGTCTAACAGTTTGGAACTCTATAAAAAAAGATATTAAGATCTAATGGTTCTTTAATTTTATTAAATATGTGTGTAACATATGTTGAACTATGAACATTTACCTACATAATTTCCTCATTCTGACAAAATTTAGTTTTAATATAGTGTGTCATGTAGTGTGTGTTGTTGTGTTTTGTAATTTTGTAACAGATATAATATAATAATTTCCCTTTTCCTCCGCCAGATCATAGCGAATAATAAGTTATATTTTAATTTTGTGATAGGTAATAGGACCTCTAAATATTGTGGCACATGTGTGCAAGTAAAAACCCGATATTTTTAAATATACGATTATTTTGGTTTGTGGGTAATGTTATGATGGCATTTGACCCCCTGTTCGAAAGATTATTTTGAGGATTTCAACGGTGGTTTTCGTTTTAAAGGGGGTAAATACTTGCTGAGAATATTTTCAATTTTCTCCTCTCCAAAGTCTGAATATGTAATATGACCGGATGACAATGAGTTAAGATTTGGCCAATATGCGTTGTGTTAGTATTGAAAGGAACTCTAAACGTTGGTCGAGTTTCAGTTTTGTTTGCTTTGTTGTTGTAAAGTAGTTGTTTTTGTGTGTTCTGTGTATCCTTGTCAAAGGCATTGTCAATATTGTCAACTGTGATGATTTGTCTGTAGCATAGCGCCTGGCTGTAAATTATGCATTGTTTACATGTGTTCGGGTGAAAAAGAGGTGTTATGTAGTAACATTGTCTTGTCTGTTGGTGTATACCTCTGATGCTAGTTTGTTTTGTTCATTGACATAAATTCTTGTGTCCAAAAAATGTACAGTCTTAGTAGAGTATTCGTATTCGAATGTGATGGTTGTGTGTAGTTTGTTCATGTATTGAAGAAATCTAATTAAGGATGCTTCATTGTGGCACCATATAGCGAAAATGTCATCCAGAAATCTGATCCACTCAAGAGGAGTCAAACCATTGAACTAAAAATAACTAGAACACTACGTTCAGTAAACTGCACATGCAAATTGTGAAGCCAGTTTTGACTCTCAGACACACACTTCCATGCGTGTTTCTACCGTGCGATTTACTCGTGAGACAATGCAGGGGGCGATCGAAGCATGCCATTTTGAATGTTTTCATGGCAAGATGCAAATCGAAAGGGAAACAGGTGTTTTATTTTAAAATGGGCCTTTTAAAGCTGTGTACAACCTTGTATAATTTAGTTTCAAACTTCTGCTTGAACGTGGCGTTCCAGTTATTTTTAGTTCAATGAGTCGAACCTTCTGGTGCATTCTTAAGGATTTCTTCCTCCAGTGAATTCAAAGTAGTTGTTTTCAACTATTAGTTCAAGCATGCTTTGGATCATTTGTATGTTGACCCCTGTAGTGTCGTGATTGTTAAGGTTACATTATATGATGAAAACCCTGATTTCATCATTTTTTACATTTTTATTTATTTATGTCAAGGGGCAGAAGATCTCTCGATTGCCGAAAGTTTTTTTCGAAAATATTAAAATGCGACCGAGATATAACTAAAAATGTTATAACCACTAATATTTTTCCCACGAAACTTGTAATTGTAATTGACAATGTGTGGGTAGATGTGATAATCAATACCGGATGTCTGTCCATATTGTGAAGTGGCTTGTGTTAGGCGTAAGGACCTTTGGTGTAAGGTTAAATCAGGATTATATAACTTTGTAGTTTGTACAACAGTAACACAGCAAAATTTTCTCTCTATAAAGCGATTTTTCTTGAGTCATAAGTGGTATAAGTACGCGGTCATCATGCCTTTGAAAGTAAAGGATCAGAAAAAAAACCGAGCGCAAGTAAGAGGAAGCTAGAAGAAAGCATGAAATCGTTTCTTGAAAATAGCAGCGCTACAGAATCATCTAGTTCTGAATCACCTTTTAATAGCAGTGACGACGACGAAGACCACGAAGAATGTTCTGTCTTTTTGAAACCCACAGGGAACTATGTTGTTAATGTTGACAGTTTGGGGCAAATGCTGGAAACTTCTGCTGTTTGCAAACTTTGCTACTGTTCCCTACATATTGTGGAAAGGTAGGATCGAAACAAGGTCTTGGAGCCAAATGGAACTTTTGTTGTACAAATGAATGTTGTGTGTCGCGAGAGTCGAGCCAGTCTTTTCCAATTTCGCCCAAGTCTGTTAAGATATATGATGTTAACCGTGCTTCAGTTGTTGGTTTTCTGGCTATCGGGAAAGGATGATCTGCAGCGCAAAAATGTTTTAGTTTTCTCGGTTTGTCACCGGTCTACACATGGGATAAACATACAACACTCATTGAAGAGAAAGTAAAAGACCTAACTGAGATTGATTTCAACCAGGCAGCCTTGCAACTGAAACAACTTAAAAGAACAGTAGGTGAAGTTGCAGATTGTGCAGACCAGGAATTGGTAGAAAAAGTTGTTGATGTTGGTGCGAGTTTTGACTGTTCATGGAGTTCGCGAGGTTGGTCCGCACGAGATGGTCTCGTTGCTGCTGTCTCGGAAGACACAGGGAAAGTTTTGGACGTGGTGTACTTGACGAGAGAATGTAAACAGTGTAAAGAAATAGAAGGAAAGAGAGCAAGGGGAGAATTAGGTCGATTGGATTACCTATCTTGGTATATCGCCCACGAGCCGAATTGTCTGCTCAATCACGAGGGGAGTGCGCAGGTACAGAAATTCTACTTTTATTATAGTATACATTACTTGTAACTATATATATATATATGTACTTAAAATCTGCTAGCTTTATGATTAAATGTTTTGCCCAATATAATTTTAGGCTATGGAATCATCAGGGGTATTGCAACTATATAGGAGATCAATTGAGAAGCGGAAGTTATGGTACATTTCATTTATTGGTGATGGCGATTCCTCCTCCTACAATGGAGTTTGCATAGAGAGACCATATGGAGAAGCAATATTTATTCCAAAAGTTGATTGTATAGCTCATGTAACCAAAAGAATGGGAACAAATTTGAGATCACTTGTCTGTCCGTGACTATAAAGGTAAATATTGCACACTTATACTGTCAACCTAAAAACGCGCATATTCTGTTTTCGTTTGAAACATGCACATATGCCGATGTTGAGATCAGGCATGCACTTTTATGACAGCACTAACGATACAGTTTGAACTTTGAAATGAACTGCAGTTTCTCAAATCGTAAGATGTACTGAGTCATTTCATAGATCAAACATGCATGTTTTACCCACCAAACATGTATGTTTCAAAATAAACAAACGCGAAAAATAGTGTGCGTTTTACGGTTGATTGCAAACGACACTACATATGTCGTATAAATAAAAAGTTAACTCGTCTTGAATAGCCTAATCTCAGTGCACGTAACGTCATAAAGAAATAGTTTCAACATTTATATATTTATTCTATTTTCATTTATAAGGAAAAAAACATGCATAATGGGAAGGGTTTGAGTGGTGCTGGTAGATTGACCATAGCCCGGATCGATGCTATCCAAAGTTTTTACAGCCTATGTATTCGCCAAAATAAAGGCGATTCAAAGGCAACGGCTAAGGCTACCAAAGCTATAATGTATCATTATGCCAGTACCGAGGAGAACCCCCAGCATACCTTCTGTCCAGTTGGGAAGGATTCGTGGTGCTCATACCAAAGGGATGTCGCCAATAATACAACATTCCACAAACCTGTAAAGAGTCCGTTCCCCCCCTGCCATTATCGAAGTGATCAAACCAGTTTTCGATCGTTTGGGTGATGCCAACTTTCTTGCTGGTTGTGAAAGATGTGCAACTCAAAACCCAAATGAGTCTTTACATCATGTTATTTGGGGGCTTGCCCCTAAAGAGCAGTACACATCTCCCCGCGAAACAAGCTTAGCTGTTAGTCTTGGCTGTTTGTTGTTCAACAGTGGAATGGAAATTACATACTCGCAATTGCTGCCAAAGATAGGGTTGGATGTTGATGAGAAAATGGTGAATGAATGGAAGAAAGTGGATAAGAAAAGAATAGACACAGCAGAGTACAAAGAGAAATCAGCTGTTAAGGAACGAAGAAAGAAATATAAAAGGCAAAGGGCAAACGAAGCTGATGCATTTGTGCATAAAGAGGGGATTCAGTACAAGTCACAAGAATTCTATGGTGATGGTCGGAAAAGTGTGCCAGCTGCAGCAACAGCAAAGGAAAACAAAAAAAGCAAAACAAAGAGAAAACGTAAAAAGAACTAGAATAAAGATTAGAACACAATATAAAAACAGATTATGCATTTATTAAACCTAACCAAGAGTAGTTATGAATCTTACGATAGTCCACTGGCAGGAATCAAACCTGCGTCACTGTGTCCCGGTGCAGCGCTCTAACCAACTGAGCTAAAGAATACAGTAAATATGTATCAACAGTATATGGAGTTGAACTTGCGATTACAGCTCGACAAAAGTTGTCGAGCTCTAACCGCAAGTTTATGATGTGTATATATATACTAAGGTGATGCTAATAGACATTTCCCCTTTTGAGTGAAACTTTGATCTAGACAAGTCTGGACAAAAATTTCATCACAGCTTGAAAGAGCATCACAAAATTAGTAATATTCCAAAGTTTCGTTGTGAAATGTTGTAAAATGCGGATAATATAGCCTTGCGAAGTTTGCCGTTTTTCAGTCATTTTGCATTACAAATGGAAATTGATAATCAGTTTGATCATCTGATTACAATTCCATTTGTAATGCAAAATGACTGAAAAACGGCAAACTTCGCAAGGCCATATTATCCGCATTTTACAACATTTTGCAATGAAACTTTGGACTATTACTAATTTTGTGATGCTCTTTCAAGCTGTGATGAAAGTTTTGTCCAGACTTGTCTAGATCAAAATTTCACTCATAAGGGGAAAGGTCTATTATGGAAGGTGTATGGTACATTGAAATTATATTATGAATGTATAATAGAATCCACACTATATTTGGAGTAAAATACTTTTTATCTGTAATTAACACTACCTGGGTACTAGGAGAACATTGTAAAAACACAAACATTTCAATAATTATATCTAATTATTTTGTACTATATGTAAAGTTAATGATGAATGTATACAATTTTTAATTATAAAATACAAATACAAATACAATATTTTATGCATGTGGCAAATTCATTACTTCGCAGAAAACTTTCAGAGTAACAGGGAATGCATCCTATAAAATAAATCCTAAAGCGTCGTGAATTATTTTGAAACATGTATAGGTAGGCTAGAGGAAATCGAATTCTAATAAATTAAAAATACAAGTACAAGATCAAGTGACAAAGATAAAATAATAACACTGAGTAGTTGAATATCCATATCCAAGAAATCTTTTTAGCCCGTATATGTGCTACGCCAGCCAAATATATATGTAATATAGCACGGACACAGTAACTGCATGGTACATTTCCGTCATGATTATATATAGATGTTTTGTCCGAGACATTTCCACAAAGCTAAAAGTGCGAGGTTAAAGCTAATCAATTTTACAATAACTTATACAGATTTACATTGATATAAAACATGTCGAACAATATGTTTACCTCTCTAATTTCACCTTTCACATCACCTGGAGCAATGTGCCTAATAAAGTCTAGCACTTGACATGGAAAACCATATTTGGCGTCTTCTCCTCCAATGTTCTTTTGCTGTTGAAAATTTTTAAAAAAATGTAATTAGGGGGAGTTTATATGGAGGCGAGCTCACTCAGGGAGCTAGCCCGGAAACCCGAGCTAGCTCGCTTGCACAATTTAGATGCCTCTGTAGCTTTGCTTTCTCTACATTTACGTTTTGCCGGCATATTTCCAAGTTTTTGTGTCTGGTCTCTTGCACGTGTTGTGATAAACGGACGAGTAAATGACACCGAAAAATCTTACCAAAAACACTTTAATAATTTTTAATCCGAGTACAGTTTGAGGTGATAACAGAGGGCGGAAACACATAACGGAAAAACCCCGCGAACTCTTTTATCGTCTTTTATGGAGATCGAAATATTCTCAGATTGTCCACACAAAAATAGTTTAGAAACACGCACGTTTTATCCGATTCCCTCCAAACTTTGCCACAATGTTGAACAAGAGCAAAACCGTGTTCCCGTTTTTTATTTAGTGCCATACTTTTCAAGTTATAGGCATCTGTTCTGCCGTTCTCCCAAAATTTACATGAGTCAACTTCTCTGCTTTATATCAAAGCAAATACAATACCTGTCAAAAAACGCGAACACGGTTTTGTTCTTTGATTATTTGAGATGGGAAATATTATGTTTCGGAAGCCTTTGAGGTAAATCAGAAGTGTTCTAATCTTGCGGCACAAAGGCCGTCATATTTTCAAAAGCAACCCGTAGCAAGTATAGTTTTTAAAGATGTAGAATTTTGTAGCAAATTGTTGTTAGCTAAAGCAATGATTTATTATTATGCATGCGAAATTTGAAGGGGAAAACTTGAAAATTGAGCGCGCGGTGAGCATTTTGGTGAAATGGGTTTCCATCATGTGGAGTAACCTTAAGGTGTTTAGTGGAAGCGTCAATTCCCTCATGGTTGGGAATATTCATATACAGACTTTTAACATCAATTGTGATTGGTCTAAAGTCATTTGGTAATGTTCGTTTAGTTTCAAAATATGTTTAAGAAAGTCTGTAGAGTCCTTGATATGGGATGGGATGTATTGTACAAGTGGTTTTAGATAAACATCTACATACTCTGATAATCTGACGGTGGGACACATCCTAAGATAATTGGTCTACTAGGTCTTTAGAAAGCAGGTATAATGTCGGCTTCCTAATTGGTTTATCAATAGATAGAAATTTAAATGTTGTGTAGTCAATAAGTTGATCTGTGAAAAATGTTTTCACTATCTTGTTCAATTTAGTAACCAGGTGTGGGAATGGGTCCGTTTCGATAAGTTTGTAGTTTCGTTTGTCGTTTAGTCGCCTGCGCTATATAAGATTCTCTGGGCCAGATAACTATAGTGCCCCCGTTGTCGGCGGGTTTGACTATAATTTGTTCGCTGTTGTGAAGGTTCTTTACAGCCTGTTTTTCTGCATTAGAGACATTGTTATTTAGCCTAGTGGTTTTATTGTCTTTGTTTTGCCTGTGAGAGGTTTTGAGTTCGAGTAAAATGCAAGACATGTATTCCAGAAGGTTAGCATTGTCTGGTAGCAGTGGTGTGAAGCCACTTTTTACTTTGAATGGATGTCTTATATGATTGTTGTTCGAGAGTCTGTAATGGTATTGAAGGTACATGTTTCTTCGGTATTGTAGGTATGTGTATACAGATTGGTAGCCAATGGGTTTAGGTTTGGGACAAATTTAAGTCCCTTGTTAAGTATGCTTTTAGTAGCATCTGAGACATGTCAATTTGATAAGTTAATTATATTATCCCCTGCCTTTTGTTTTTGGATTTTACTGAGTATTTGTTTTTTTGTTTTGTGTCTGTTCCCATTTTGGTTTCGTTTGTTCTGTAGATATGCTAGTAGTTTTGGTTTGGTTATTGTTATTTTCTGTTGTTGTTGGTCCTTTGTTTGTCCTGAAGATAGTCCAGGATGTGTCTTGGTTGGATAAAGTTATGAATTTGTTATTGGATGTGATTTGATAGTAATGGGTGTGTTATGGTGTTTGTTCTCGGTCTGGTTGGTGTAGATGTAGCTGTTGGTATCAGTGGGTATCAAGTTTGTTGTAATAGTGGGTTAATTGGTATTGTTGGAAGTGTTTGTGTGTTGAATCTATGAAGAAAGTTTGATTGTGTTGTTGTGGGTGTCAGGGACATCTTGGGCGAAGAATGTGCAGTCTGTTAAATGTGGTCATAAAGTTAGAGCAATATGTTGCCATGTTTTGTTTGGGTGTATGTATGTTTCCCGTAGTGTGCTGTGCAGTATGTGCCTGTATTGGTGTAGAGTTTTTGTAGTGGTAGTATGTGTTTGTTTATTGTTGCTGTCTTGTTGTTTGCCTTTAAGTCTTTTAATGTTTTTGTTTGGTTTGTAGTGGCGGGTGCCGTGTTTTGACATCCATCTTGCTGAGAAACATTGGCTTATTTCGTCTGTTCCTTTTAGTATTTCTGTTGTTTTTGTAACGTCAGTTATGTTGTCCTTTATTCATTTTGTGGTGTCTTATTTTTGTTTCTATATTTGTAAGTTTCCGTTTTTGTTGTTCTAGTAAGATGTCGAGTTGTTTGTAGGTGGCATCTCTGGATGCTTGCACCAAGCGTTTTCAGAGGTCTTTGTCTAGTATGGTGTGGCAGTCTGTTATTTTGTTTAAGCTGTTGGGTAGCATTCCATCTGTTTTGTGGGTCGTGAGGCTTTTTAGTGTTGTTTTCATCTTAATTTGATTTTCTTTAAGGTTGTTTAGGGTAATAGTAATAGTAATAGGAAAACCAAAAAAAAAGGGGGAGTGTGAACCTACTTCATTTAACTGGAGCTTTGAATGGAAAGTGAAAGTATCGCGGGCGTCAAAGGCAACATCCGCTGACTGTACGGACGGGGGGGATAATTTAAAGGGGGCGTTCCCGATTTAGGACTAACGCTTACCGTGTTTTTGTGATTGACAGGTGGTTTTTGTGTGCGTCACGTGCGCGCATGCGTGGGGGAGCTCCGAACCCAAAGCCGTGGTCGACCGAAGTGACGTTCATTCGAATTTGCCGCCGTTTTTCAAAGTGCGTAAGCTGTGACGTCATGAATTTTCCATCGTGCTACCATGTGTCACTAGTGAATTTCGATGTTTCCTTTTAAAAATATTGCTTTTCTTGTGTTTTTCAAACAACAATTAATAAATATTGTATTTTTTTAATCAAAATATCAATATATATTAATATTTAATAGCGTTTTTTAGTTTTTTAAAAAATGCCAGTAATGTTTTTCAATATAACAATTGTAAATTATCAATGTTTTATACAAAATCAATTTTTATTAATAATATTTACAGAAAAAAAGTTATTAAAAAAGTATATAATGTTGTAATCAAAAAATGTCATGAGCTAGAGTCACTATTATTTCGTTTTTTTAATAATGTATGTAATACATATTCTGCAGCGTTAATTTTTTCCAAAAGTTCACGTTTGTCTTGAATGATTTTCAGTGCTTCTGTACGTGTATCTGCAAACAGTTCGTAGGTTTGAAATTCACGGGTTGTATTTACAATTATATCTTCGGGTATTTTGGTTAGAATTTTTCTTGACTTTTTGCATTTGCCACGCGTATCGGGTAGGGTTAGTTGCCGACGTGTCAATTGTAAAGCAACCATGTCGTTAAAATCCTCATCCATACGTACAAGTTGCTGGTCGTTTGTGGGACGACCGCATTCCCGCTTTCGTTTTCGTGCCGGGGTTTTTCTCTCTTTTTTTTCCGTTTCGGTTTCTTGTTCTTCTTCGTCGAATTTTTTCCTTGCTGCTGTAATATCTTTACCCCGATGAATTACTTTAACCGGTGTCGTATATACCTGCGGTATTTGTGTTTCCTCGCTGGCAGACATAAAATCTTCAAGGTATGAGGTGAGTGAGGGAAATGCTGGTTCGATGTCAATTGTTTTGCCATCAGTGTCGACTGTATCGCATTTCTCGTCAATGACAATGGTCTCGTTGGCTGCTTCAGGGTTTTGTGGTGTTTCAAGAGTGAATGCGTTAAACTGCCCTTCGACAATGTTAACATGTTTCTTTAACTTTGCAAGTTTAACGGGTAGTGGAGGGAAGTCTGCTGTTAAAACTTTATTTGGGTTGGATACCGATGTAGGTGAGGGTAGGGATTTACTTGCTGTGGTGGAGTTTGATATTGTGGCGTTGTATTTACTTGCTGCGGTGGAGTTTGATATTGTGGCGTTGTATTTACTTGCTGCGGTGGAGTTTGATATTGTGGCGTTGTATTTACTTGCTGCGGTGGAGTTTGATATTGTGGCGTTGTTGTGAGAAGTTGCCGTTTTGGAGTTTGATATTGTGGCGTATTGTTGTGAGAAGGTGTTGCCGTTTTGATCTTGCCGTTCAGCTGCCATTTTATAAAATTTAACTCGTAAATATTATTTGGATATTGTGCGGCGAATGCTGTAAAACTCCAGTAGTCTGCAAGTAGCGGCGTTAGATTTGTGTCATCGGAAACGGTTACTCCCGACAGTTCGAGAAATTTGCAGAAATTTGTATCCATTTTTTAGCAGATGTAGGATTTATACTGTTTCGTGTACGAGTAGTTGTAGTGAAATGTGTTAAAATTATATTCGCAAGGTTTCAAGTGTAAACGATGTGTCTAAATATGGTCAGGGCGTTTTTAACCTTGTGACCATATTTGGACAGCAGAGTTTGCAAGAATTAAAATATGTTTATATGTGTTTATTAGTACCTAGCAACGGGTAAATGTGAAAGGAAAGGTCTATGACTATATATGGTTGTGTGGATATACGATGTTTACATGTGTTTATTATCGTGTAGCAACGGATAAATGTGAAAGAGAAAAGGTGTATCACTACATATATACGGTATGCCCATATATGTACACGTTAGTTAATAGTTCATATGTAGTGTGATGAAGGTTCTTATAAGAGTGGTTTTAAATGGCTTACACTATATATTTTACAGTGAAATGAGTTTTGGTTGTAAGCTTTTACTATCATTGTTGTTATTAGCGTTTTTATTGTATTTATTTATAATTTATTATTCGGATGTATCTATAAAAGATATAGAAGAGGTGTTGATGCAGACATATAGCTGTACAGATGAATATGTCGAGGTATGATCACTTTTGCGAAACGTTATTTCACCAATTGAAAAATTGGAATAAACCCGAGAGTATTGATATTTATCATAGGGGTTATGTTTTTCGTAATACTTGTGCGTATGTTAGTCCGGCTATGGATCGTAGACATTGTTATATGAGGGTTGTATATCAGAATCAACGTTGTCCTATAAGAGAGTCCGTAATGGAATTAAAATATAATTCTCGAGAAAGGAATGGTCATTATGATATACAGTTTTATTTTCCGGGTTTCTATGGTAGTTTATGTGGTGTTTTTCATGAAGAATGTTATAACGCTGTACAACAATTTTATAAGGATGCTAGCAAGTGTAGTTTGGAACAAATTTGCATAAATATTTTCACACATTGTCCAGGTGTAATAGTTAGTGGAGGTTTAATAAAAGAACAAGTGGAATATTATAAGCGCGACACATCGCGACCGATTCTTTTTGAATTGGATCACAGGGGTAAAGCTGTTCCACAAAAATAAAAACTTTTTTTTTTTTACGTTGTAGTTCAGATGAAATAAAAGATATTGTTGTTCAGCTACCTTGTGATACAGTTCTTGACGATGAACCGCTGACAGTATTACAGATTATAGCTAGCGATTACAAGTTTTTCGATTTTTATTTACGTGTGGGTCGAGAGCAAAAGATACAGTTAGCGGGTGGTCGTTTATGGCCGACTGTAATTACAGACGGTGTTATGCGAACAATACCCAGTTTTTATATTTACCTTATAGCTGTGACCAAATGTGACAACGGTGATCGCTATATAACTATTGGAGTCGTACACTGGTTGTTTGGGATTTATGCCGAATTGGAGATTGATTACCGCATCTATCCTGAAACGTTCAAACCGCAACCTGAGTTTAAAGTTACACCTATATATTTACCTTCCGTGACGTTTGATAGTATTGGTTTTGATATTGATTATGTCAGTGAAGAGCAATTAACAGTTAGCGAAGCAAAAGATTTTGTTGCTGGTGTGGTAGATACTTTGATTACATATATAAGTGAAAATTATCAGACAGATTATCGGACAGTGGCCGTCGAGTTTGAAAAGCAGCATGGGATGTGTGTATCAAAACGTTTGACACAGATTATGATATATCATCAGAAATTGGTTCATCTTGTACAGGATTGGATAATTAAGAATTGTGGTTGTACACGAAACGACCAAATTTGTCATTGTGGATTGTATACCAAACGTGATATAGTTAGATGTAGAAAATTGTACTTTAAAGACGCAGGACTATTGGTTAGTGATGCGGTGTACTTTACCACCTCGAGATAAATATGGTTGGATATTATATCATTATTTGGAAACATGTAACTTTAAGAGTAGACACAGTGTTCTGGGATACATGTCGTTATTTGCCTATGATCAACTATATTCAAATGTTCTGTATTGGTTATATATAACGGAAATCCATAAATCGCATCATGGTTACATGTATCGACTGACATTTCGAACATTAGACGGTTTTGCACATATACATATGTCGTATGATCTAAAATATCTTCCAACTATAAATAGTAGCGGACATGTATTGTATGAGACGATGGGTGTTCAAAGTTTGGGTGTTCAACGATGTGTTGAATCTGTGATTGTTAACAATTTTTTAATTACTAGGTATGAGACGGTTGTAAAAAACATTGTGAAATATGTTAGAGAGCATATTACATTTTCATTGAACGTAGATTATGAGGAATATATTCATAAAATGCGTATAAATATAGCTAGGATATATAATACTGTAGTGTCTCCGGATTTCATACGGGGAATGCATGATATAGTAAAGGAAATGTTAAAAAATATGTATTGGTTAGATAGTCGCAAGTGTTTGTGTTCCATTATGAATAATTGTTGTGTATGTAAAAAGACAAATTTGCATTTTGTAAGTTTACACTGTCAACATATAATGTTAGATTTTTAATAAAAAGAGAAAATAAAAAAAAGAGTGTGTTAGTTGTCTATTCATATTATGTGGGTATGGAGGGGTTATTTCAGAGAAAGCATAATCAGATGTCGTACGAGGAAGCGGCTATGGTTGAAAAAAACAAAAAAGAAATAGCGTTACGTATTACGCACGTGATTGATTGCGAAGCATATATGAATAAGAAAAAAACATTTCTTCGTGAAATATCGGTTTATCGGGTAAAGACCGGCGAGTGTTCGTCGTTTCAAGTGTTTATGCCATTTGTACCGTTTAATGAATACAACTATACAATTGACTATCAAATAAAGAAAATTCATGGGTTACCGATTGTACGCAAACGTTTAACCGATGATTTTTATACATTGAAAGAATCGATAGCATTTTTAACAGATGAATTTATGTGTAATGCTGATTTAGTGGCTTATAAAGGTGGTGATATCGAACGTATTTTGTTAAATAGTCTGGGTGTTCGTTGCATTAATCTTGAAATATTGACATGTCCAAAATATATAGATCTGTTGACCATATTTGGTCAACCACAAGAATGTTGTCCTTATCACCTGGGTAACCATTATCACTGTTCAAAACATGAGGTAAAAATGTTCGCAAATTTTGTGTATTCGATCTTGTAAGGATGTCGGTTATACTAGAAGCATTATCGTACCTTCTAATGAAACAACCCTATAACCCAACATTATGGAATTTGTATTCGACCTGTAGATATTTACGACACTATAAACCACCACATGATGTTGCAGAAAGAAAAATAAATGATTATGTAAAAGTTGAAGGGTTTTGGTTGAAAGGGGGTTTCGACACGATACGCGATTTCATCGCTGTAGATGATGAAACAAATGATGGCGAAACGGTGAAAAGCGACAACCCTAATACACCAGATTTGTTGTGGGCTAAACACCCGCGTATGGCTGTCGTCGGCATTGATGTAGAAAATGTTAGCGGCAAACAACTGTACAGTATACCCGTGGAATGGATTCCACGACTGGCTGTTCGTGAGGACGGTCTGTTTGTACTAAAGCCATTCGAGTTTTGTTGTCGCGAAATCTTGGTACGTTCAAAGACACAACTGGTACGTTGCCAGTCTTTAACAATATCCAATAAGTATTATGTAGACAAACATTATTTTCATGTCGGTTCGGGAGATTGTGATGAAGATAGTTCGGAGATTGAAGTGTTTGCCGCCACACACTTGTATGTGGGATTAAAGAGTATCATGCGACATTTTGCTACAGGGTTGTATGTAAATATGGGGGAAATGCTGATGGCACTTGATTGTAACGAGGAAAATTTGAATTACTATCATAAAGAAGTGTCCCGTGAAGAATCAACAACAACCGTAATATATACTGTAATAAAGAAGAAGGGTATGTTTATTCGTAAATATCTTGCACATATAGTAGTATGTAAAAATTGTATTAGGTATCTTGAAGATTTTTTAACTCTATTAGATCAAAGTGTGGAAAATCACCCATTTCCCTCACATGATGAGTTAGATTGTGACGGGTATAACTATCTTGGATTACCCATTTTCCGATATATATTAGATGCGGATTTTGATAGTTTAGCGGCTAAAGCTTATTACGGTGTTATAGATGGACAGCTCAACACAGGCTGCGATTATGTGGACGCTTTTATGAATACTTATGCTATAAAACATGTTTGATTTTAAACAACTATTTTATCAGCTGCTACAATTAAAAAGTTTGTATGTATTAAAATATGACGGTATAATAATGGGGTATGCCCTTATAAGGTCATCATATAATTTGCTTCGATTTGCACTGTTCTTTAATGTGTGTCATTTAAAAGAACGCGATTGTGAGGATTTTATTCATTTTTTAAAGTTTGGCAAATTAACCATACAACAAAACGAAGATATTGTTTTGGCAATTGTTACATAATGGCAACGTCAACTAAAACACATTATTTTGAAACGTTTGCTAATGAATTTAGAGTCGTAGAAGTTTTGAAAAAAATGTTAGAAAATGGAGAATTGACCTATTATCGTTACGTTGACATACCCAATAGCTTGTGGTATGGTGAAAGACAGGAGTATGGTATAAGAAAGACTACGGAGAGATGGAGTTTGAAACTCTATGGGGTTCTACAATTTAAGGAACGGGTCAGCCCTAGAACGGTACGTCAGATGTTCTCAAGTGAACGTATTTATTTAGCAGCGTTGCTTACAGTGAAAAGACCCATTGTACTAATATTGATGCGGTTGTGGGTGCTGTGCGAATGTTACGGTTTACATTACAAAGAAACACGATGTTCCAATACACCAATCGGGTTTGGTGGGCGAAAAACGGAAAATGAAGTACGTTATATGAAACCTTATATTAAAGCATTGGCCCGGTATACAGAGTGTGAGAGAGATGATTTTTGTTACGATAACTTAAATGGTGCACGACAAATATGTAAATATAAACTTATGCTAGAAAAGAAACTGCGAAAAAAACGAGTATGACCATATATGGATGTTGACATTATATATATATCTGTGTAGTTTTTAATCTTTAGTTGTGATGATGTTGTCAGTACAACAACATCTATTATGGCGTAGTGTAAAATTTAAAAATAAAATATGATTTTTTAACACCTGGCAATCAATCAATTAATCAATGAATATTTGCAGTTTGCATTTATTCACGTATAAACGTGCAAAGTTTAAAAAAACGAATTGATTGACAGGTATTCGAGACGATTAATAAATAAATACGGGGTGTGATAGGATCAATGTTTAGTAGTGGTAAGCGATTGGGTAAAAAAGCAAGTCGTGAACGAGGTTGAAAACTAAAGAGAACCCGGGTGGTTATATGCGAGAAAAGTAATTCTCTTGTAGAACACGTCGTATAACGCATCGGTGGAAAAACAGATAATAAAAACACGTCGTTATATGCATCGGTGATAATACAAGACAAAAAGATATAATAAAACAATAAAAGGTATGTAATTGTTTTTATTGATGATATTGATAGACTACAGGCATATGATTAACAGGTTTTCGTAAACCCACACGTACACGACCACCTTCTTGGGTTATGATAGGTTTCTTCTGCTGACGTTTTTGTCTTGCTTTATAACGTTTTGCTCTTTTTAATTGTCTTGCCGCATATCTTTTTCCGTTTACCACAGCGTTTGTAACGGCTTGTTGTAATAGATCGCCAGGATTAGGCACGGTTGTACCACCACGTTGATTGTATCTTCGAATTCGCCGTGGTCTACCCGCGTATGGGTTGATACCCGGATTTATTTTTCGATCCCAACTGCTACGTATTTGAGACATTGTTGTCTGTAGTGGGTTTTAAGAAATATGAAATGTTTTTTAATAGTTACAAATGTTTTTATAACCAATAGTCGTCGCCGTAGTTAACAAAAATTTCCGAATGTGGTGGGATACGTTGCGAGGATTTTAAGCGAAACATTTGATTTCCACGCATGCTACTATTATAACGAAATTGTGTATTTCTAGCATCATTTGCAAATCTACCCGCAGCATCTGTTGTATGATTTGCATCGACGCACAACCCTTTTTTACATATGGCATATTTTGCAGTGCTATTCCCATATTTTCTATCAATTTGTTCACGAGTACGACGTCGTCCTGTGTATTTTGAAATTACACGTCCAGACGGTATGGTTTTTTTCCAGCTAAATAACCCTTTTCCAGCATTCGGAATTTGGGAGGGTTTAATTCGCAGATTATCTTGTTTTGCTAAATGTATCCAACATTTTGGTGTATGTGCTGTTCGTTTACGACATCGTTTTTGTAATAATGTATCGCTAATACATTGTTTTGATTTTCGAATACTTTGTTGTTGTTGATATTTTTTTTTTCTTAAGTTTGTTACAAAACGTCCACTCATTTTTTCTGTTTTTATTCGGCATATACAATAGTTACACCGATATAGTCGTCGTCGTAATGTCGCTCGATATATTTTATTATATTTTCAATTTTAGTCACCACATCGGAAGGCACTGCTGATTCAGATTGAAACAACTGCAATCTCTGACGTAACGTGTCCGGATCCACCTTATATATAAGATCTTGATCTTTGGTAAAAGATGCAAAAGCTTCTATAAATATGGTAGGTGTAAAAATAACGCATTTGTCATCGTCGGTTACCTCGTAACCTATTTTATAAAGATCATGATCACCTTTGTGCGCTTCATTTAGTACATGTACCGAGATATGTATTTCAAATTTGTCGCTCATTCTTGATTCGAATGCTGCTTGTTCAACACGCGTGATTGAAATGGGGCAAAAGTGTTTTAAAGGTGGTGAAGATACACCATGGGTGACATTTAATTGTAATATGGTGCAAATTCGTGAAAGTAATAATATTGCGATGGATTTTACAGATGGTGGGGAAGATAACGACGACGTAAAAGTTAGAAATTGTTGTTGTATTCAATGGCGTCAAAGGGTGGTGAAAAAAGACAGAGAGATGAAGAAGGGAATAGAGGAAATAAAAGACAAAAGGGTACCGACGGAGAGGCAACCCAAAGGAGAACCATTGAATTGGTGAGGAAATTATTTAACGAACGAGATAGAGAAAAACGGGAACAAAATATTGAGGCAATTGCACAAATGGTCGTCGCTAGAAATGATAAACACTCACAAATAAATAGATTAGCTGAAATGGTTAAGAAAACAAAAACTTTATATAAAGAAAAACGTAGTTACAATATAGAGGATCGTGACCTTATAGAATTAGCAGCACTTGTGCAATCACATCAAAATGTCAGCGTCCCAAAAAAAGCCTTTTCGGTGCGTCAAATACGCACTCATGAACGTTTTGGTTATACTGAATATATATACGATGTAAATGTAGGTAGCAATCATATGGGGAGTTTACCAGATTTTTTGGTAAATTTACGTTGTGTGTTTGATTATTTAATAAATACCATGTTGTATTATGCTCAGACGAATACGGATAAGGCAAGATTTTTTATCTCGAATGCCCCACGTACCCCTTTTTCCACAAGCGTATTAACCGTAACGGATTTTACAACCGACATGTTTTTTAATATTTTCGAGAAACACATGCAGAGTAATGCAGAAGAGATTATAAATAATGGCTGGAATACTACCGTCAGTTTGTACATTTTTCCAAATAATTATGTTTCGCGTAATAAAACGTCACGGGTAAAAAAGAAAACAAAACAAAATAAATTGTATAAATATTTTGGTAAAAACACCACAGAGTCCGGTAGCGGTAAAAAAAATAACCCGGCGTTAAAACATGGTCGCGAAGTTCGCCATGGTGTTTTTCAAATCGGCGTTTCAAATGTTAAAAATTGTTGTTTGGGTTTAGCGCTTCTAGTGGGTAAATCTTATCTGCACAACGATCCTGACGCATGGGTGGTCAACATGGGTGGTTGACCATGGGTGGTCAACTTTATCGAAGCTCTTGCTCGATCTCAATAATTTTACTTATTACAACACTTTGGAGTACAGTTGAGGGTTTTAACTCAACTGGTAGTAATAGTAACTTGTTTTTGGCACTTAAATTGGAGTCTAAAACATTTCCTGGACGTAATTCAGGGCTCTCACGCACTTTGTGTGAAGGGAGGCTGACGCCATGTTGCAAGCTTCGAAGCGGTATATTGCTAACAAGATCAACTCTAACCGCTATTTATTTAATACTATTAGCTGGTGATGTCAGCTTGAATCCTGGGCCTGTACAGTCAGTAGATGATCGACAAGATAAGATGACATTTTGGTCTTTCAATGCTCGAAGTATCGTGAATAAAGAGAGAGAATTAAGGACTCGATTGTCATCTTATGATTATGACGTGATTGCCGTGACAGAAACCTGGCTAGATTCTTCGATTAACGATGGTGAAATCTTTCCTAGTTCCTATCAAGT
>CACRXK020005775.1:11230-27033 GCA_902702795.2 Paramuricea clavata
TATTTTATAAACCGTGACCGGCTGCCGGTCATATAGTCACTTCGAATATTATATTCAAATTACATTCAAAGCTTTATAAATTCTTCTGTAATTCTAATCCTTATTCATATATTAAAATACTAACATATCTTTGAAGGCATTCGAATGTTTACAGTAATATATACAAGGGTCAAGTTGAGTGCCATATAATTTATATGTCGAACAGCCAAAGGCAATATTTATTGCTATTAAATTGTTAATAATAGTGCATTAGTGCGTAATTTAGTACAGAATTTGCTATAATGGATTCGAATTGATATTTTATTCTTTCTTTCATTGCCAGAAACCAACATTTCGTAGGTTTTTTATGCAAATTGAACGCGGTAAATTCAAACATTCAACGGAATTTTAGGCAAATGACTCAAGAACAATCACACATTCTTTCGCAATTAAAGTACTTAAATAATTAATCAAAATAAAATATTCTTACCTGTGAGATCTGAATAACATTTTAAGACCTTTCCGATGCCTTTTCCGTCGTTTGGGATAGAAAAATGTGATAAATATACTGTAAATATGAACTGGAATTCAGTTAGCACTTTATAGCACAAAAAAATTTGAAACGACGCTATCCCGTGAACCTCTTCCATAGAAATATTAGACCTAGAATGCGTGATTGGTCACGTGACCGGTGTCCATACTGAAAACAAAAATGCCCTTATAAATCCGCCATGTTGAATTTGAGTAGGAGTGCAAACTACAAAGTATAAACAAAACTAAAACTATAAAGTTTTCATCGTCAAAACGTTTGGTATTTGTAGTTTGGGGATAGAATTTGAAATATTAAGTTCTTTAAAGGCTCAAAGCAAATGTGCCGTTACAAAAACGGTGAAAATGGTGCAGCCTTGTATAAAAAATAAGTAGTTTTTTCGTGTAGTTTCGCGTATAAAATATAACTTACTCGTAAAACATTTTTGCAAGCTCTGAACGTAACTGTTTTGCTAATACTTTATAAAATTACGAGATGATAGTTCATTCTTCGTCGGGTTTTGTTTTTCTTCAATCTAAACGAAGTGTTTTCATGTTTTTGAAACAAAAATATTTAGTTGTTGATATTTAAAACTGTAAATCGCCTAAATGATCGTCGAAAACATATGGTTTCAAAAGCGTTGCCTCAAGCTAAAGCAACGTATAAAAAAGTATAAAAAGTAGTTGTGTAAGTTTAAAAAGATTATTGAACTCTATTTATATTATAAAACAGTTAAAATATATTTTTTAAAACATACCTCTTGAGTTTCAGTTTGTCTTGATTTTTCGTGTTTTGTTTTGGCTTGCACAACAACGTTGAAAATGTATTTTGAAACGACGATTTCTCTATATATTCTGTTCAGAACTATTGCTCTTCGTAAAAAAACTCACGGGAATGGGTTTTTCTCCATTAAAAACACTTTTTTTCCACTTCAAGTCTGGATAGAATTCAGTTTTTGCAAACTTTGTTGAAAAAAACAATTCGCACTCTCGGCACCGCGCGAAATTCCACGCCACAGGAGTCTGGGACTAGCCAAAATGCCCTTATAAATCCGCCATTTTGTGGAGACAAATTTTTTACTGAGAAGAGATAGGAGCACGCATTCTATGTCTATTATTTCTATGACCTCTTCGCGCTCTGAACGTAAACTAGGCACCAGGCCCCCAGGCAATGCGCGAACTATTGCTGCTTGCATGTCTGCATTTTCAATCAGTTATTGACTGTTAATTTTATCTATAATAAATTATTGGAAAGTCATGAAAATTCTCTGCAATTATTAAATAAAACACGAGAAAAATTCAAACTTTAGAGTGTAAATTAGAATGTATAGTATGGTATCAGGGCCGACGGAATGTAGGTGACAGTGGCGTAACGTTATATCAGGGGGGCCCCGGTTCAAAATTTTCGAAGGCCCCCCTAGTAGAAGTGCCAAAGGCACAAGTCGAGCGCCGTATATGCACGAGTTTCTAGGGGTCTAGGCAGTGGCGGCGCCAGGGGGGGGCAAGGGGGGCAAATGCCCCCCCCAATTATTTTTTGCCCCCCATTTTGCCCCCCCTCAAAAAAAATTATTAGTCACTAAGAGCGACTAAAGGCTACACAAGCGTTCTGTCGTTATCGGAAAATGTATGGCTTATAAGTTGTCATTACTCATTAGTGGATGCGCGTATACATGAAACTGTTTTTTACAGTTTCAATATTAGTTTGTAAATCTCTAAATGGTAAAACTTGCCAATACTCCAATAATACGTTTCAAAAAAAGACAAAAAAGCTCTAGTTTTGCAGAGTTAAATTCTCAAACGTGTAAGGCAATAATAAGATGAAAGTATCACGAAATTATTTGAATAACCCACATCGTATATATGGGGGGGCGAATGTCCTAAAGAGGGGCGATATTCCTAGGGTATTCGCCCCACCCCCCTGGGAGGCGATATTCCTAGGATATTCGCCCCCGGGGGCGATATTCCTAGGAATATCGCCACGTTTTGAGGGGGGGATTTCCCGGGGGGGGGGCGACCTTTTTAAAAATTCTATTTTGCCCCCCCCCAAAAAAAATTTGAGTTTGCCACTCAAATGCCCCCCCAAATTTGGAAGCCTGGCGCCGCCACTGTATATAGTCAAATTCAATTGTGGAATGGAAGTTAATGTATATGATAAGCATTTCTAGAGTTTTTCCATGGAAATAATAGACATAGAATAGACATAAAATGATAGACATAGAATGCGTGCTGATGACGAATCATGTCCCCACTTTTTCACCGTGCGTGCCCTTTTGAGTGCAAACTACAAAGTATAATAAACAAAGCTAAAACTACGTTTTCTTCGTCAAAACGTTTTGCCTTGTTGTCTAATTTGTAGTTTGGGGATAGATTTTGAGTTCCTTGAAGGCACAAACTGTCAAAGCAAATGTGCAGTTACAAAACGGTGAAAATCGTGCAGCCTTGTTAAAACAAAGTAGATTCGCGAAACTATAATTTACTCATAAAACATTTTTGCATGCTCTGAACGTAACTGTTTGCTAATATCTTATAAGATTGCAAAATGATAGTTCTTTCTTCGTCGGGTTTCGTTTTTTTTTCAATGTAAACGAAGTGTTTTCATGTTCTTGAAACAAAAATATTTATGAAATCTGCTGTGTTATTGGTGTAATGTACTCAGGCATATTTTTCAAGCCTGCCCAATATTTATGAAATCTGCTGTGTTATTGGTGTAATGTACCCAGGCATATTTTTCAAGCCTGCCCGGTGTGGATATACACTCAGAGTAACATCACACAAACATCAAAAATATTTAGTTGTCGATAAACTGTAAATTGCCTAAAAATAATCGTCGAGAACTATGGTTTCAACAGCGCTGCGTCAAGCTCAAGCAACGTAGAAAAATATGAAATGTAATTATGTAAGTTTAAAAAGATTATTGAACTCCATTTATATTATAAAAGAGTTGAAATATTTGTACAACATACCTATTGAGTTGGTCTTGATCTTTCGTGTTTTGTTTTGGCTTGCACAACTCGTGCACAACAACATAACGGTTGAAAATTTATTTTTAGACGACGATTGCTGCATGTATTCTGTTCATAACTATTTCTTTTCGTAAAAAAGACCACTGTAATGGGTTTTTAGACACTTTTTTCTTCTTTACCAAACTTTTTTTCCATTTTAAGTCCCGATATAAAATTTTTGCAAACTTTTCAGTTTGAAAAAACAATCTGCACTCCCTGCAACCGCGCGAAATTCCCTGCATCAGGAGTCTGGGACCAACCAAATGCCCTTTTCAATGCGCCATTTTCTGTACACAATTTTTTTTACTGAGAAAAGATATAGGAGCATGCATTTTATGTCTATTATTTCTATGAGTTTTTCAATGGCATGGGTCCAAATTGCTAAATATGTCATCTATGAATCTTATCCATTGAATTGGTATAAGACTTTGTGGTGCTTTGTTGAGAAACTTCCGTTCCAATATTGCCATGAATATGTTTGCAAAGGTGGGTGCCATAGGTGATCGTAGCGGTGCCATGAATTTATAGAAAGTGTTCATTGCATGTTAAATGCAAAGGCGTTTTTATTAAGTATGGGAGATAAGATAAATGAATGATTTTTTTAGTTCACAAATTATTATAAATATTGCTTTCATTCAGCATATCTATACACAGACTTGGATGCCATGATTATTGGGTATGTTACGTATAGACTGCCCTTAACATCAAATGTGATAAGTATGACATTGTCTGCATGGTAAGTCTTGATTTAGTGAAAAAATTCTGCGGAGAAAATCTGTTGTGTCTTGTACATATGATGGTATATTTTTAGGAGTGATTCGAGGAGGTGGTTAGGGTATTGAGATAGCTTGACGGTCGGTCATAATATTCTAATTTTTTGAGATGCACCTGTATCAGTAGGTCGACTTTTATACACCAATCGAAAATCTTTGATTTTTCAAAATATTCCAAATTTATTTTTCAACAGGTAGCTACGTTTTGAAGATATTTCATTGTTTCTGAGATATTTCAATGTAATTGGATAATGAAAATATCCGAATTTTTGAACAAGCATCACAAAAAGAAAAGTTTGTGCAATGTATTCATTCTCGAGTGCAATTCTTTAAAATGACGAAGTTTGAAGTTGTTGCATGGAGAAACAAACAGTTATGTGTAATAATTAAATTAGCCTTTTTATTTAACTGGACACAAAAATATTTAAAAGCAACTTATATTCTTTGATAAGTTATTATTCATGTGTAAAGTTATAGTACATTATTTCGAACATATGTATATCGAACGAAGTGAAATATCTCAAAAAGAAGGTGAAGACACGAAAACCTTCAAAAGTAGTTACTTTATAATAGATTCCTATACGGATGAAACAGACTGTTGTGGTTTTTTGAGGTAAAATGAAAAATTATATTACGCTCTATTTATATGGTATTGAGCGCTGTTTGTGTTTCGTGAACCAAAAACTTAAGCTATGTATATATATATCTTTTTATATATCGAGTTATAGGTCGAGTTTAACAGCCGTCGAAAGATTGATGTTTTGGTGAATGGTGATCGAGTTGAATTTGACGAACAAACAAGATTAGATTTTTCGGGAGTCTTTATTGAAAAACAAAACCAATCAAAAATTGGCATCTACTTCTCTTCAGGAATATCTATAGATACCAGAGCAGTTGAAGACTTCTTGACTTACCAAATTTCAATCCCAACACGATTCAAAGGTTTGAATTTGATTGGCTTATGTTTGAGCAATTGTCGTAATTATACTGCACATACTCTAAATGTAGGTATGCAATATTTCTGTTGGATTAGTAATATGTAAATTTAACACTAAACGCTCATAAACATAATGGATCCTAGCCTCTGCGCAGACGTTGTTAGTGGACGAGGCCCCACCTAATGTCTGTTCACATTCGCTATACATTAGTCTTCCCGGCAATTAACCAATCACTTATTTATCAAGCAGTTACCTAAGCTATTCGATGATTCGGATTTAAATATTTAAACAAATTGTAAACATTGTAAACATTTAGTATTAAACCGTGGTTCCGCCATCGATAAAATATTCAATGCGAGATTAAGAAAAAACAACACGATCCAGGAATCAGTGCTGTGTCATTAATCGAGAGCGATGAAGAAGTGAAGGCATTGGAAGAAGGGGACTATTCTGTATTATATGGCACACCAGAGTCATTGTTGAAGACGAAGTGTATTGCAGAATGGTTTTTGCTTCGGTTTTTGATCTAAATTACCGAGTCCTGGCTGAATTCAAACATCCAGCATGCTGCTGTAGAAATAAGCAATAATCATAATAATACATCGCCGTGATCGCCCCTCCCCTGGTGGTGGTATCTTAGCCTACGTGAATAACAAATTACCAACTACCCGCATAACAAATCTTGAAGAGGATGGAAAAGAAGTTCTATGGCTCTTACTTAAACCGCCCAGAACGCCCAGGCCCTATAGTGCAATAATAGTTATTGGTGTGTACAACCCACCTGGACAGACAACTGAAGATGAAAGAGCAATGTATGAGTATGTTACTAACGGACTTGACGAAACTCTGCAGGACCACCCTTCAGCTAATGTAATCATCGCCGGAGACTTCAATAAAATAAGACTGAACCTATACTATGTAGACGTTTCAACCTTTAAAAAGCCGTACGGGCTCCTACAAGAGGTAGAAACATTCTAGGTCAAATCCTTACCAATATGCCAGAGCTATACAATGATGTCCAACATCTGCGACCGATCGGACGTTCCGACCACCAGTGCTTACTACTCATAGAGGTCTGGGGATGTGCGTCGTATTCTAAGTATCTTAGTCAAGTAGATAAACTTTTAAAACGTGCATATAAGTATGGATATCTTATGTATCAAGTATCGATTGTTGATATATTAAACAATAAAGAAAGAGATTTATGGGAGAAAATAACTACGGATCCCAACCATGCCCTGCAAGTTTTGTTGCCTCCTAGTCGTCAATTAGAATTACGCAATCGCAGACATGAGTATGAACTACCGAGAGTTCGAACAGAAAGGTTTATGAGAGTGTTCGTTAATAGATGTCTTTTTAACTTCATATGATATTTTTTAAATTAGAAATTAACTTCTTAGGAACTACATTAAACATTATAATAGTGGTATTTTAGCTCTATTAATGAATAATATCAATACTAATACAGTAATTAGTATAATAATTATTGATAAGTAAGTGCTAATTGTAAGCCCGCACGTTTGTTGTGAGGTGTTGCTTTTAATATTTTAATAAAGATTTATATATACATACATACATACTCACCCAAAAGTTGAAACAAAAGGTTAAACCGGTCTCCCGAAAAGTGCGCCTCTGATGAAATGTAGTAACTTAATTGAACTGGGCAGTGCATGGGCATACATATGAATAGAGAGAACTGGGAAACGGTCTATGATACCAGAGAGGCTAACGACAAAGTAAGTGCGTTCACTTGTACTATCGTGCGCATGCTTGAGAAATCGCTGCCTAAACGCACTGTACGTTCCCAACTGTCCGACAAGCCGTGGATGACGCCGCGTATAAAGCATGAAATAAAATCTAGGCAAAAGGCGTTTACATTTAGGGACATACCAAGGTATAAGGTATTATGTGACAAAGTCACCTCACTTGTATCAAATGCAAAAGAGAATTACTACCAACTAAAAGCGGAATGTACTCGCGAAACGAATCGGGCTAAGTGGTACAAAACTGTATGTATATGAACTTGCTGCTACCAATGACTGTAACTCTCAACCTCCAACAGATGTTGCAGCAGATCTAGCGGAATGGCTGCACAAGGCTTCACCAAACCTTGGCAGAATGCCAACCCAACTGAAATTCCAGATGTTGGAGAATTTGAACACCTATTTAAGAATGATACCAGTCCCCGTTGCCTTCCATTGGACAAATTAAGGCAACACTTAACCATCTAAATCCCAGGAAGGCCACTGGCTCAAATGGGATCCCTTCATGGTTACTGAAACGTTACAATGAAGAACTTGCTCCTGTTATTCATAACATCATATGCTCCACCATTTCCCAGGCTAAATATCCAACCGGACTATGTAAACATGCATTGGTCACTCCAGTGCTTAAAGTGTACCCACCTAATGACATGGACAATGATTTCCGCCAAATCTCAGTATTACCGCAACTGGCTAAAGTCTTAGAAATCATCCAACTTAAACTAAACAAAGGGGACCTTATGATCAAAGATAATCAACATGCATTTACACACGGCAGATCGACAGTATCCGCAATGGCGAGCATCACCCAAAATTCGTTGAATAAAATTGAAAATTTACGTGATGGAAGAATGGCTATCCACGTTTTATTTATCGCCTTTTGCAAAGCATTTGATCTGTTGGACCACGGATTGCTTTTAAGAAAGCTCGCCAAACACCCACATTGAAGGAACTGAAAAGAAACCGAACAAACGCTTCTTTTTCCTACGGGAATGTCGTGTCGAGCAAATCTACCGACCAAAGTGGGTTTAACATGCTATGAAACCAAATTGATCCCACCGTGGCCGGGCATATTTTTCAAGCTCGCCCGGTGTGGATATGCACTCAGAGTAACATCACAAACATATTATTCACCTGAGTACACAAAACCAGCACAGAAAAAAAATTCAAATTGAGACTGGTTCTGGAATACGCAGCCCCGATACGGGGTGGTCTGCCGCAATATCTTACAGACGAGCTGGGGAGTATCCAGACTAGTTGTCTGAAAATTCTTTGGTTACCTTCTGATTGACTTCGGTCTTTAGAGGAACGTCGGGATAATCTTGCCATTCACGAATGCAAGAAAATCATGATGAATGATAAAACGCACCCATGCAGGAAATATATACCTGACATATAGTGACGAACACGTATGACCTAAGAATCCCAAATAGTCTTCCACAATTTTTCTCATGTATTAAAAGGCATAAACTATCGTTTATTCCCAGAACAAACTCCCTATTATAGACAATATTTTTATAGCTATTCCTAAAATTTTATCTGTACATATAACTCCTAGATTACTACTTAGATTTCACCGCACACGTTGAGAAAACTACTCAACAACAACATAAATGACAAAATCATTTGCATTTCCCTCCATTTTGTTCCTTGTCACATGAAGAAACCATGGTTTGTCATTGGCTAATTGATTCAAACAGTTCAGCACTTAGCTCACAACATCCACAGACGCTAAGATTTTTTCCTCGCGAGGCGATAAATATCAAACACGATAAGTCCGCCGCACACGAGACCAACTTGCTGAGCTAACTGCCTCACGAGGCGGTTAGCTCAGCAAGTTGCTCTCTTGTGCGGATAGTTTTCGTGAGGATTTGACCTCTCGAGGCCTTGAGGAAAATATCTATCCTGTTTGATACTTTTCGCCTTGCGAGGAAAAATCTCAGCGTCTGCGGATGTTGTGAGCTAAGTGCTGAGCTGTTTGAATCAATTCGGCCAATGACAAACCATGGTTTCTTCATGGGACTTGAACCAAAATGGAGGAAAATTCAAATGATTTTGTCAATTATGTTGTTGTTGAGTAGTTTTCCCAACGTGTGCGGTGAAAATACATAGCTGAGCTAGCTACCTCGCGAGGCGGTTAGCTCAGCAAGTTGCTCTCGTGTGCGGCGGGCTTAAAGCCACAGAGAAGAGATACACAGAGGAAATTCGCGGCAAATTATGTCACGCCGATGTATTAAAGGGGCAGTGTCACGGCGTTGATTGGCTAAAATAAACGACGCAAAGAAACGTTTAAAATTAATGCTACATGACTGGAAAAAATGCAGCAGCCTTCAATTTTTAAAACAAAGCAAGGATGTCCTTCATAACGAAGGGATTATAAATGGTATATCGTATTTCACTCCTAACTTGATTAATTGTTGGCAGGCAGTTTTTCAAGTTCGCGCATATTTTGGATGCGCAGTAGAACCGTGACACTGCCCCTTTAAGTCCAATATAAACTATATAAAATAATATTAATTCACTATTTTATTAAATATTGACAATGCAGGGGAAGAATCTATACATATTATGGAAGTTTTCATGTTTTTTTTATACGAAAGTTATATTTTGAGGAATATATATCATTTGTTGCTTTGTTTTTTTATATACAGTATGAGCGTCTGGAATTCCCAGCCAGAGCATTTCACGACTTTAATAAGGAGTAGATAGGGAAAAAACGAACTTTTGCAAAATAAAATGTTATGTTACTAACACTTTTAATAAAAAGAAATCAATAAAAGTGATCGCTTACCGTTATTCTACAATAATTTATTGAACAAAATTTCCATGGGTATCTCATTTTTTAAAAAAAGCGATTTTCACCTTTCGAACGGCGTTTTCCCTCTCTTTTGCTATGAAATTTTAGCGACGGCACCGGTTGGGAAATTTGGCGTGAGGCCTGGAATGCGTGACACAAAAATTGAGGTTATCGAGTGTCAGTTTCCCCACTGTATATCTCTTCCTCTGTGCTAAAGCTCCTAATAGATTCGCGACAACTATACTTATGAGCAAATTTATAGCCTATATAAAATTTAAGTTAATGAGACAAGGTTTCATGATGCTAAAATGAAGAGGAAGATATGGCTTATAATCGACCTAATCTTTGACAGTTAGGTCAATGATCTTGACAGATAGGTCAAAGATCATCTTCTGCCAGCTAGCACACATTCACGTGAACAAACCGTGAAACTTACTGTGAAGCAATTGAAAACCTCGTACGACTCTGTTTTGTGCTTTGACCAATGATAGGGTATAACACAACCCATCCTAATTGGCACATAACATGCATGAGTTCATGCAAAATAACGTTATTTACTCTGAGCTGCCGACAAAGTAACATTATTGAACATTTTCCCACCCACCCACCCACCTCTCCTCTGCTTACCTTCACTGGAATTAAAATTTTAAAAAAAATCAGTTAAAGTTTTAATGTTTATAATATTAGGGAATGGAGTAATAACATCCTTGTGTCTACAATATACCTGTTCCCATGGAAAGATATAGATAGACATGTACATATTGTATGTATTGGTATATATAATACTGTAGATGATTAATATGTACAAAGGGATGCTGTTATTGCCAACCGATCTCAAGGACATTCTGGAACAATTAAAAGTACAAGGAAGCACATTCAAGTGCAAAAGTCGCAAATACTGTTGGTAGACTAGCGTATCTAATTCACTGTTTATATTACGGATATTATTGGTGCACAGAAAATATTTTTGCTTGTAAATTCTTGTTCGATGATTGGAATAAAGAATCGTGGTTCGAGATGAAACCTCCATAAAATGCCAACCTCAGGCCCATGGACTCAATATATGTCACACAAAATATATCTAAATCTAAGGACTGTCCATGGGGGGTTTACCCCCATGTTCAGGTTAAGGACTGGCCATATGGGTTTAGTGCCATTGGTCAGGTTAAGGACTGTCCATAAGGGTTTTGCGCTCCGATTGGTCAGGGCAAGGACTGTTCATACTAGGGTTTCGTGCTCCAGTTGGTCAGGTTAGGACTGTCCAAGTGAATCTTGGTCAGATTATGAGCAGCCAGTTCAGAATCAGTATCAGGGTGTGATATATGATTAGGGATGATGCTTGACATAACCAGTGGCGTAGCCAGACCTTCATTTGGGGGAGGGCGAAACGAACGCCGAAGGCATGAGACCGTCAAGGGAATTCCGGAGACATGCCCTCCCGGGGAAATTTAGAAATCTAGAGTCCCTGAAATGTGATTTCAAGCATTTTGGGGCTGAAATCTTACAGAATTCCGAAGATTATAAAGTACAGAATTAAATAAATTGGAAAGTCACCTTGAAAACCAGGAGGGATGGGTTAGTGTCACCTTATTTCCCCTCTGTGATGCTGGGGGAAAAAATCCCAATGTGATTTTGATCAGAAACCGTTGCATTAAATATTCCAGGTTCTATACGAGACACCATTTCTGCATTCTCAAAATTGCATGCGTGGCTCTTTTATACGATATAGAATAAGTCTGAGAAGAATATTCATGATATGAATGCATATATACATGTAAATCTAAACTAAGTCTATTATTCTTGGAATCATATCTATAACTAAAATTTTACAAATTACTTTCCTCCAGTATATCGTCGTTTTCCTCAATCGAGACGTACTTTATAATCAGTTTCAGCCACGAACATGTAATCTGTAGCCCTCCCATTTCTATACGGATTAATCTTTTTCAGAGAATAGTTTCCCCCCTTCCCTTGGCTACGCCACTGGTCATAACACAAATGGACTCTTCACACCCAACCCCCAAACACCCAACCCCCTCTCTCACAAAAATAAAAAATTGTGTTTAATATTGTGTTGTCAGGAAAGTGGAGAAAAATCAAAAACTTGGGCAATTAGTATGCAGATAAGACAATATTTAAACAACACAAATTCTCAATTATTAATTAAACGAAATCACTTCCTCCTTCAAATACATACTATCAATGTTTATTGAAGCATCCAGTATCAGCTTATTAGCTAAATTGGTTCTATTTCGAATTCACTTGCAAAAATCAACGAATCGATTGTTGAGGAAAAGACATGATTATTGAACTCGATTTTGACGACATTTTTTTTGTCAACGCGCGGACGTATTTAAATAATGCTTTCTGCCCAGTGAGATAGCTTGAAATAAATTTGAACACACCAAACTATAGACATTTAACTTGGCTTGATGTCTCACGTCAAATTAAACGGTGCTTTTTGTTCTGTTTTCTAAAAACGTACACATCTTGCAGCCTTTATAGCTTTCCGTATATACACTGTCACTACAATGTCAACGACTGCAGGCGCACGAAAAAGATTCACTCTGACTATTTTGTATTCTCGGCGGCAGTTATACCAATAATAGAAATCTAATGAAACTGTTGTATATTTAAGTTTTCAAATTGTAGTTATTTTTTTCAAATTGTAGTTGTTTTAAATGCATGCATCGCCAATTTGGGGCTGTTTAGTTGACAAATAGTAACCAAGCAATGTCAGAATATTCTTTAATACTGTAAAAATGTTTATCCTATACCTTTGCATTATGAAGTAAAATATCCAAATTCATTTTTTAGTGTTTGGAATATGCCCACATTCGATCAGTTCGATTTCTTTTCAAAATTTTATTCCACTCTTGATGAATCTTTAAATTCATTCCTTTATTTCCTTCATCACATATACAGAAAATAATCCAACAATGTCTTCAAACCATCAAGTTGTTTAGGAATGCAGAAAATATTTTTTACTTTAGTTTTTTCCACCTCTTTTTGCATGAATTTTCCATTTTTATTTACATTAATTAATGTATACGCGAGGTACGCGCATCACACGTAGATCAGAGGCGCTATTTCCGTTTCCCTGCCCGTGTTTTATAACGCCCTAGTTCGGCCTTGTGTTTTCCCTGCTTTCACGTATTCTCCAAACATTCCCCTTGTGTATTATCACGCTATAAACGCACGCGACTCGTTTTCTGTTTCTTAAATAACTGTGGCAAGTTTTAATATGGCTGAGCAGCAGTATATTTCTAAAAGAATTCTTGCGAGCAGTCTGTGGTAATTAAATTCTTATTTTTAAACACCACCAAAAATGTTCTAGCTACTCTATTTTAAACCTCAACCTTGTATTTCATAAACTAGTTTTGCAATGTCGAAATAATGAAAAAAAAACATGAAAAAGGAAAGCGTACTTGAATATTTTTCGGAAAAAATTTGAAGCACCCTAAACCGCCTTTTTTCGCTTGCTGACTCGCCAATTTGGTAGAAGCACCTGTTTTCGAAATTCTTTCTTGTAGCAATGAGGAGTTGGAAAAACTAAATAACTTTTAACAGGAAGATTTTATCATCTACTCAAAACAGCTTTGTAATTGTTTCAGCTTGTGGCAAATTTTAATTGGTTGATCGAGAAACTTGATTGACATGTTTTGTTTGTTTGTGAATTTTATCCGATCAGACTGAAGAACGATGAGTCGCCTTTAATTGACCACTTGCGTAATAGCGATATGCCCGCTAAGCATGACGGTAGGAGGCTGTAGGTTGCTTTCGAACGAAATGGCTGTCGCATGAGCGAGCGATTTCGTTCGGGAGGAAACAACGACGGATTTTTTACTCTATTCGGCTTCGATCAATAGCAATTGTGTGTGGAAAATAACGAGGGTGTTTGGCAGTGCTCATGTAGAAAATTTAAAGAAATTCGGCTTATTAGTGGCGAAGAAAATTTGTTGTGAAGACGACCAGTTGTACACACGCCTCCCCTAAATTCGCTCGCGAAAACTTGACCACATCAACCAAAACAGGTGAGTTAGCTTTTCTACTGGCGATCGGCTAAATTTTTTTGAAAAATAAGCCCACTCGATAGTTAATCTCATTAGATTTCAAGGTTATTTTAATCCTATAGCTTCAAAAATGCCATTTTTAGCTTCATGAAAATGACAAATGTTAGCCAAAATGTTGTTCGAATTTGCCATTGCCAGCCATAGCCTGACAAAATGTTTTGAAGATGTTTTGGCGCGAAAATATCTGAATTTAAATGAGTTGTTTCTAGCTGTAACAAGAAAATATAAAGTTGAAAGTCTTTTTCATCGTTTTCTGCTGTTGTTTTGTCCTCGAGCTGAAGTTTGCTTTGGTTCTTATCCTTCATTCTAGTTCGATTAAATACTCGTGAGTTAAAACATAATATTTACATATAAATTATTAATTTAAATTAGCAAAGTCTTGTATTAATAAATTTTTAGCTAGCATATAAACATTAGATAGGATTATTTTAATTAAATTAAATTAATAGGAAGTCAATTTAAAATTAGGTAGATAATAACTATAGGATTAAACAACTCACATAGGGCTAAGGCTAAGCAAATAAAATATTTTAAATAATATAATGGAGGGTGAAACAAGCACTTCACATGAAGCAAACAATGCTGAAAGTACTGAGGTCACTAGAATATGGAAAAGATATTGTTGTATACCACAATGTCAGAGTAATACCAGAAAAAATCCAGAGTTATCATTTCATAAAATACCAAAAAATCCTGAAATATTAAAGAAAAAATGGATACAATTGTTGAAAAGGAAAGGCGTAAGGGACCCTGGTCCTAGTCACGGAGTATGTTCAAAGCATTTTGTGGATGGCAAAAAATCCTACGACAACACTATTCCAACAGTCTTCACCACATGCACAACCAGTAAACCAAGAAAGACCCCAGCTGTAAGAATAACAGTTGTTCCGCCTGATCTTGAAACACCATCCATTGTGGAAATACCCGAGAATGATAATAACACTGAAGCTAATAACACTGAAGATATTAACACTGAAGATAATAATACTGAAGATAATAACACTGAAGATACTATCAATCAACTGAAGGACAAAATAACTCTACTTGAGACTCAGAAAACAGCTATGCAAGCAAAATTTGACAAAGATGTTGAAAATGTAAAATGTGGTTTATTTCGTATTATAAGCAGTGACAGTGACTTTAGATTCTACACTGGCTTTCCCAATTATTCATGTTTTAAAGCGTTTTACAATTACCTTTCACCAGCTTGTGAACATCTTATGTACTTTGGCACACACACCACCCCTGTAACTTCGGAATCGCAAAACAAATGTGGCAAACCAAGATCCCTGTCACCAGAACAAGAATTATTTCTTGTTCTGGTACGGTTACGTTTGGGGTTACTTCTCCAAGATATTGCACATCGATTTAACATTTCAGCAAGTCATGTGTCTCGAATTTTTAAAACCTGGATTATTTATTTACATCACCGCCTTCGTTCCCTACCAATTTGGCCCAGTCGCATATTTATTGACGAAAACATGCCCTCCTGCTTTCAGCAAGCCTATCCAAAAACCAGAGTGATTATTGATTGCACTGAAATCTTTATTGAAATGCCCTCATCATGCAGGAGTCAGTCAATCACATTTTCTAGTTACAAGCACCACAACACTGCAAAGGGCCTGATTGGTATTTCACCCGGTGGATACCCAAGTTTTGTTTCATGTTTATATGCGGGGCGCACAAGCGACAAAAAAATTACCAACGACTGTGGCATTCTAAATCTGGTGGAGCCTGGAGATGAAATAATGGCAGATAGGGGATTTGATATCGAGGCTGATATTCCAAGCGGAGTATTGTTAAACATTCCGCCATTTCTGAACGGACAGCCTCAATTA
The DNA here is from genome assembly GCA_902702795.2 of Paramuricea clavata. Taxonomy (NCBI): domain Eukaryota; kingdom Metazoa; phylum Cnidaria; class Anthozoa; order Malacalcyonacea; family Plexauridae; genus Paramuricea; species Paramuricea clavata. The sequence goes on from CACRXK020005775.1 coordinate 26,922, forward strand.
TCGGCAGAAGATGAAGCTAAAACACGCAAAATCGCATCAGTCAGGGTTCATGTTGAGCGTGCAATAGCCAGGATAAAAAATTACAGAATCTTGCGCCAAGTTATTCCATTGA
>CACRXK020005776.1:0-19689 GCA_902702795.2 Paramuricea clavata
ATATATTTTTTTAATTTCAAAAAGTGATTTGGTGTGAAGTGTTGACGATCCACTCTAAAAGATGTCAAGATGAAGAGAGCAGAATGAACAACACGCGGATGATATGGAGCCAAGAAAAGAATGACAATTCGCAACAATCAGAAACCATGAATTGCTAATATGAAAGTAGTGAAATTCTTAACAATGTAAGTTAAAGGCAAGATACTTAGAAATCAAAGGGGATTCTAGCGAATACGATCGTTTCTCATTTGAAAAAAGAAAAAGTAGATCAAATTCCATGGCATGAAATTTCCTATGAGTTTGGCAATTTTATGAATCGAAAATAACGTTTTTGTTTTATTTTTAATTTTCGACGATCCGCCGATTTGGAAGAACTGAAAGCTTAGGCCAAACATTTGGATAAAATTATTTTGAAGTGTTTACAAATAAAAATATACGATTGAATTTGACATTAAAGATGAAATTTTCAACGTTACCAATACCTTAAAACATGAGTCTTGCTTGAATATTTTCGATTGTAATGTTTTCTGAAAACAAAATAAACAGTGTGACTCATAGTTTATATGTAAAATAGACATGGATGAGAACTTTCGAGGTTTCATTTTCACAAAAGTAATTTTTGGTGGACCTCTCGTCTTTTTTCATTGCCAATGTCGACAAAAAATTTTCGTACTCACCTATATCCATGGTTTATATTCTGTTAACTATCGGTTAACCGTTAGGTTATAAAAGTCTTGTAATTCACAATGACATCAACATATGCTAAAACAAGCAAAACAAAGAAATTATTTCATCATTAGAAACAATATAATGCCAATACAGAAAACAATGCCGTGTTTTAATTCCCATTGGAATATACTATCCTTTGTTTTCAAGCTAATTTGAGTTCATATAGTAAGTGTGCAAAACACTAAAGTTATATAAACTTTTTTTTCGTATTTTTAATTCCCATGGGAATATACAATATGCATTGTTTTCATGCTTATGTTGATTTCATAGTGGAAATTTGTCTTTATAATGAATCCTCTTTGATTAAATATGATAAGTATCTTGTTACTTTTGGGTTTGTTTTAGTAAGCAGGAACAATTAGCCATTGTTTACTAAAGCAAATTATGGAACTGGTTTGAGTATTAATTGAGAGCAGCTGCGACGTATCATGCAAATGAATTAAGGCGTTCCGGTTAAATGAGTATGAGAATTGCGGATAACTTATTTAATACTTCGATGCGTATGCACTATATAGATAAACTGTACTATACTGTATGGTCATTTCAAAAATATGCATGGTAATTTCCGTTTGGATTTAAAATCCAATATAGCTAAAAACAATTAAGTCTTCTTTTCAACCTAGTACGCCAATTGATGACAAATAACTTGACTTACGTTTTACATTTAAAAAAATTCAAAAACCACTGTATACATTCTCATACTTATTTAACCGAGCCTTTGGTTTAGGTAAGTTTACGGTTTATATTTACTTATATTCAAAAAGCCCATGCCCAGTTAAGGTTTTACGTTTCGAACCTGAATCCAAAACTCAGTCTAAGTGGGATATAGGATAGCTAGTGATAACGTAATTTATCTTTTTATTTTGCTTTTTTGTTTATAACGTAATTTATTAGCTAAATGTATGGAGTGCGAGAGTGTGCGCCGTGTGTATAGGATGCATGGGGTTAGGCTAAACTAAAGGAATTAAAATTTCTGAAAGCAGGTAAAATATACCCCAATCCAGTGCCTTTTCTAAAAAACATTTAATATCTCAAAATCACAAAAATTTATCGAGTTTTATTATTTAAACTAAATTTATTCTGCCGTATCAAAATATTTGGAGCAAAAACATAAGGGTTAAGACGTTTCGTCACTTTCGTATATTTTCCGAAGTAAATTTCATGTGTAACAGGCAAGCAATAAACTCACCTATTTGTATACGCGGTCTTTCGTAATCGTCAACCTTTGGCCTAAAATATCCGAATTAATTCAATTAATTATGCATACTTTATCGAAATTTTAATTCCTTCAGTTTCATTAAGGGTGGGCAGTTCGGGCTGGTGGCAGGTTGGGCAGTTGCGAGTGTCTGTGTGATGGTGAGGAAAGCGGAAGTTACGAATGGAATGCAGGTAGCTTAGGACCGAGGCAGACAGCTTAGGACTGAGGCAGACAGCTTAGAACTGAGGCAGACAGCTTAGGATTGAGGCAGGTAGGCAGTTGGTAGGAATCAGTGGGGGGCACTTGTCATTTTCGGCCATGGGATTCAAATTTGCATGCCAAGTATTTGTTACTAACGTTTGCTGTTTTACATATTTGCTAGGTATGCGCGTGGCTGCTCTCTAGAGAAGATCAATTTAGCAATTTGCATTAGCATTTGCAAGGTTGGTCTTCTCTTCGCCCCGCTACCCCGGCTGGCTCTCCGAGTGCTACCTCTACTTTAAGTAGAAGTACTTCTACTATATATGTTGAAGTGCTTCTGCTTGAAGTAGAGGTAGCACTTGGGGAGCCGGCCGGGGTAGGGGGATTTTTTTTATTTATTTTTTCAATTCCCATGGGAATTGAACTTTTAATTAAAAAGGAGTCACTTGTATAATTAATGAACAATTTATTGAAAAGAACTTGTAAATTTTACAATTTGAATAACAATAAAAAGAGAACAACCACTGCATTACTGTACTTATTTAAATAACAATAGAAGAAAACAGGACATGGCACAAAGAGAACAATTAACATTGTGTTCAACACAAGTGAATAAACACAACATTAAAAATACATTGTTTGCCCGCGAATTAACATTAAAAACGTCAACTCTTGGGGAAACAAGAAGAACTTGGTCTTTTCAAGATAAATGCTTATACTTCAAGATTAATAATTATGAAATAACTGTAAGTGATAAATATTACGAGTTTATAGAGTTATTTCACAATTACAAAGAAAATATATGGCTCAAAATGAGAAAAATAAAGTAAACCGAACATGCTTTTTATTTTTTTAACGCACTAACTGGTTTTGGTAAATTGACAGAAGTATTCACTTGAGTATGGAAAGTAATGATTTTACTGTACTGTTTTGATGTTCAAACAATAGACTTTAGAGTTGTAATTGAGGTCAGTTATCAAGTCGTTGGCACGACATTGGCGATGAGAATATCAAGCATATTTATACATTCAAAGTACCCTAACATTTTTGACTTAACAAATATAAAAAATTTTCCGTGTTGATATTCGAGTTTTCCCAATTTCCACGAGTGTTGATAAACTGTATATCAATACGGAAAAATGTTTTATATTTTTTTATAATATAGCACAAAGAAATATAAAGAAAGACATTTTCCGTGTTGACATTGAGTTATATCAACACGGCTCTTAGCCAATCAGCGTTCAGAATTTACAAATGCTACATTATGAAATGCCTTATATAGCAACATATTTAATTAAACTCAAAAATGAAATTTTTCATAATGTCAAAACGTTACTAATTATTAGTTCCATACTCAATTGAATACACAACTTCTGGTATATAAAAAATAGGAAAATATCTTTTCTATCGATAAAAATCAAATCATTTTTAAATGCGAAATAAAAAACGTCTACAACAAATTCTTTTGGAGCCATATATTTAATTTTTAACTGTGTTTTTTTAACCTGACAAGTTTGAATAGATTAGACATGTTAATACTATTTCAAATGATGAAAATGCTTTAAAAAAAATTTCTAAAATTTTTAATTCGATTGATTATCAATAAACATCATGTATTGATTTTTTTTAAAAACATCCCCATTCATGAAAACCAAACATTGGTATAACATTGCTTGTCCCTTGGGATGTTGGTAAATGCAATGAAAAATACGTCAGACTTATTGTCTTTAGATACAAAACGCTAGTTTATTTTACAAGAAAAAAATTTAAGCTTCAGGAATTAATTTTGATGAAAACATGTACTGATCATAATGTGTACACAGATTTAAAATCTTCAAAAAAATTTTGTATTGTTGAAAGGGCAAACTCTTCACTTGGAATAAAAAGCTTATTAATTTACATAATTCAAAACAGGAGTTTAAAGTTTAAGGTAGAAATATTGATGATGATACTGAGAACTAAAACTAGACAAATTTGACCAATAAAGTTGGAAACCCTATGAGGACATCTTTGAGCACCAAATATAATATAGTGCTTTTGGTCCAAAAAACCCCAATTTCCATACAATCCCAAATTTCTCTTCCAACAAACAAAATATCATATTGCACTTTCATCAATTTGTTGCATGAACAGTAAAACAAACCAAACAAAAATACTGTTGAACAGATGAAATATATTTGTAGAGCAGAAATTTTGTCATTAGACCAAAATAAAGATGGAATTTTAGTCAAGTTTTGATAGTAATCTTGTCAGGTTAAAAAAAACACACATCTCTTTGAAGTATAAACTTACCTTTACTTACTGGTTGAAAAGACCATGTTCAAATGCCATTAAACCTGTTTTCCTATATTATTATTATGACTCTTATAGCACACTGTTACAAAGTGGAACTATTTGAAAGTTGAACTGAAGCCAAGGAAATGTAAATATAAAATTAAGAAATTAACTGCCAAACATGAATTAACCACAATCAGACAATAAAAAGTTAAACAAAAAATATTTCAAAGTAGATCTCATAAGCTCAAAAATCAAAATCAAAATAATTTACTTGTTTTGACTTGTATTTTTATTTTACAACATGTTAGTCTCTGGATTACGTTTTGTCTTAAACCAGACTAAAAAGATTTCTTTTAATTCAAAAGACAGTTTGGTATACAAGCATGAGAGCATGATGCTCTCTGCCTCTCATGAAGATCAAAGGCAAAATATTAGCAAACTAAGCAATTACCACAAGGGTGTATTCAATGAAGTCCTGAAATTATTTGAAAATTCTTTGAATCAAATATGAAAAGTCTGTCAGGCATTTGACCTCAGTGAAATTACTGAATACTGTATAATAGTTTGTCATAAAGAGTAACAAATCTTGATTCAAATTTGCTTAGATTGTGTATGTGTCAGCTTTGCACAATTATTTATCTGCTTATATTTTTCATGTGGTTCTAATTCCCACATATCGCCAATGTTTCTAATCATTGCTGCCTACACACTGGCACCAACCATTTGAGATTGTATTGCCATTAGGTCTGATAGGCAAATATCTGCAATCCTAATATCATTGACAACAAATTGGTAAACATCAAACATTTATATTAGCTTTCCTTGCAGTAGTGTTAACTTACTTTGTTGAAGAAGTCGATCTTGAAACTCTAATAGCGGAAAATATTTATTTATGAAATTGTAACGAAATTTTACCAAACAATTATACACTTTTGAATACTTTTCATTGTTTTTTTTTTCTTTGCCACAAATCAAAACATATTCCGAAAAACATCAACTTCGTCTGGTTGTGGTTTTCTTTGCTGTGCGTAACATCAATTTTCTTTTAGTTATACAACCTTGCATTAGCCCAAATTTGAGTATACAGTATATGTAGTCTTGTTGCTTCAGTTCATCCGTATTCAAACAAGTCCACTTTGTAATAATGTAAAGACAATATGCTAGCTTATTTAGACCTCAATTGTTTGTTTTAAAGTTGTGAAAATTATAATTTAATTTATTTAAAATCACAATATTTGTTCCGAAGTTCAAATGTGTCGTTAAAAACAACAATGCTGAATGTGTTTGCCACAAGAATCAAATAACAACTGAAGTTTACAACCCCCCTATAAGTCAACACTGTATAGAACTGCCTTGTTCCTCAACAAATCCATTTTATTTGTGTCCAGGAATAATCAAACTCATGTATTAAGAGTGTGCTGGGATAAATAAGACAAGACTATTAAACAACAAGGCAGTTCTAACAGTGCTAATTTAAAAGGTGTTGTATACTGCAATTGATCCAAATTGCTTGTTCCAAGATTTAATATTCCAAGGCTCTAATAACATCTAGAACCTAAATTTTGATACAAATATTGTGATTTCAAACAAACTTCCCTAACTGTCAAACAAACACTTGATGTCTGCTTAAACAAAAGAGGATTAAGATGGTAATTCAGAAACCAAAATTATTTTTTATTCACAATGCATTTTGATAAACAAGTTCAAGTTCACTGTTCATTTTCATGTTTGAATGGGAACATGCTTCAAATGAATAAAAGAAAACACAGAATACAGAATTCATGGTCAAATAGGCGATTTGAACTGACATGTTTTATCTGTAAGGGAATGTTTCTTATAGAACCATCTCAATCTTCTCATTGTTCAATTGATGTTACAAAGCCAAATAATGACAAACTGAATTGTTTTATTTTTTGCCACAAATTATGATATCTTAACATGGAAAATCTTTTGAAACTTGAAAACCCAAATAAGCATGCATTTTCAACAACTAGCTATTATGCCAAACATGAAAAATGTATATCCAAACTGAAAGCATATATGTACACTTTTCAAAACACACAGTTTATCATTCCTTGGCTTGATCTGAAATTATAATGCTTTGAAAACTAGTAACTGGCTGTGATTGGTAGCTTCAACAAAGCAGAGCGTAAAACTGCAATTTCCAAATCTACACCTGCCAAGTGAAAGGCTTGTGCATTCATAAAAAAATATTGTGGATTCACAATCAATTATTATTTTTGCTTTAACTTTTTGTTAATTTTCCATTTTCGTTTGTGTCTTGAATAAAATGGCAATGATATTTTTGCTAGCTTTTTTAAAAAACTCGGTAGTAAACTCAGCCACTGATCACAGCAATTATATGTGTAGTTTTCAAAGCACGAGATACATAAAATAAGACATAAAAATATCAAGACCTGTTAATTTACTTTCCAATGACAGTGTTCTTTTTGTGGTTTACAAACTTCAGCCAACAACTTCAACCATTCTTGGAACTTGCAACATAATATCTAAAAATTCCAAAATTGATTATCGAGGATGTGAAATAATTTAAAATCCTCCCCTTGATGGCATTCAAGAGAGTGATATAATAATTATGAAAGATGTATGGTATAATATATAACGTAATTAACCCTTTAATAAGTGGCAATGCGCCCTGATGCACCCTACTTTAGTATTTTACTCTGTCTAACGCCAGACGATTTTACATGTCAAGGTTTTACTTGTCACATGGAGAGTGCTGTCACTCAATGGATTAACCAAACAAACTGCCCATGCATCCTATTACAGTCAAATCGGATGTTCTCTTGCAAGCAACATTGCAATATTGTCCCACAATATTGCAATTTTGATAGGCAGATTGCTCTGAGCAAATTGCAACAGACACGAACAAATTGCAAAATGGAAATTCACAAAAGATTTGTAAACAAAGCCTCTGATTGGATTATAAGAAAAGGGAAGCCATGCAAATAGTCTGAGCAACTGGATTGGTGCTTCCCCCTTTCTTATAGTCCAATCAGAGGCTTTGTTTACAAATCTTTTGTGAATTTCAACTTGCAATTTGTTCGCGTCGGTTGCAAATTGCTCAGAGCAATCTGCCTATGAAAATTGCAATATTGTGGGACAATATTGCAATGTTGCTTGCAAGAGAACATCCGGTTTGATTGTAAGATGCATTCCACCCTAATGCACCCAGTACTTTATTATTTTTACTCTGTCTATAATGCCAGACAATTTTACTTGTCAAGGGGAGAGTGCGGGCACTCAATTGGGTTAAATGGAAAAGATGTTAAGATATACAAAATACATGTAAACAGGAAAAGCACATACCGTTTATTTATGTCTTTCGAAAGGGTTCATTTTTCATAATACTCAACATATTGTCAGGCAGGAACTTGGGACAATGTGGATTCAACTTGCAATGAATATCTACAAAATTTTAAGATAATTTTACAGATGCGAATGACCAACTAATAACTGAGGTACACAGACCTCTCAACTTTACAGAAAAGTTAAGAGTGAGATTGGGGATGTGGATGACACCTTTGTAAACGTCCGGGGGTCTGAAATGGTTTTTAATGAAATACATTGCTTCATAACGTCCTTTAAGACAAGGCACTTTAGTTACAATAACTGTATTTCTGTGACATACAGTAATGAGCTTTAATTTGCCTTTGATAATTTACATATAGAATTCTGCTCGGACTGATTCTGGACAGCAGAATTTCCCCAACAGGAAGAGGCTGGATTAATCAAGTAACCGAAAATTAACACTATTATCAAGATGCACCCTATTTTATTATTTTAGTCTAACGCCAGACGATTTTACTTGTCAAGAAAAGAGTGCTCTGACAATTGATGACAATTTATGATGTAAAATATATAGATCCTGGCAAGAACTCAAAAACAACGGACTTTTTTCGATGATTTCAACAATTTTATACCTTACTTAGTCTTTTTATTGAATTGGTCAGTGCTATTAATAACAACAGATCGCGGGTTTTTATTTCGACATCGACCAAAGCACCACGTGCAATTAACTACAAATTTTATGCCGACATTTCGCACTAAATTCGATCCCGATACCTAAAAATGCCATCTACATTAGCAATCTAAGTATTCTACTACAAATACAGATATTAAATAAAGCATATTACCTTCAAATAAAGGTATGATTGATCAATATAAACCTCGATTTTTACGCCATTTTTTACCACGTGGAGAAGAAACACGAAATTCGGAACATTCCGCAAGTTCGTCGGAAACCCGAATCAGTACGATGCAAGTCGACAGATCCCGAGGCCCACAAAGGAATAAGGGTAAGGATAAACACGGAAACGGAATTCCGGCATTCCGGAACGGAATAGGGGATAAAACGCGCGAAATTGCGGAAACGGAAAATAAGATAAAACGCGAAATAGGGGATAGAACGTGAAAAAAGGGATAAATCAATCACCAAGAGGTGTTCGCAAAAGGGCGTGTTATTGCTTGTAGCAAGTTTGTCAACTACGCTAGCTGTTATTTTATCAAGTTGCTACAAGTTTTTTTCTGTGTTGGTGTAATGTACTCAGGTGAATATGATGCTTGTGATGTTACTCTGAGTGTATATCCACACCGGGCAAGCTTGAAAAATATGCCTGACCACGGTGGGAATCGAACCTACGACCTTTGGAATACTAGCCCAATGCTCTGCCAATTGATATCGAAGGAACTAGATTCTGTTCCGAAATATCACATACTCGAACCGACCTGACCGCGTAGCTCAGTTGCTACAAGGTTGTCACTCACAACTTGTTGACAAATTGTTGAATTTCAGGACGATCGATAACAAGTTGTTGGAACAACTTGCAACAAGTCCGTGGAGCTCGACGACCTTGCAGCAAGTTGTCAACAAGCTGGAAACAAGCAATGCGAACACGTCTTGTTGACAAGTTGTTAATATTTACCCCTTCCCTGTCATGTGGCCCACGAGGCGTTTTCGCGAATTTGCGCGTGACTTTTAAATTACTTTTTTGGGGGATTCTGATACAACAAGTGTTGTGGGAGGTTTTTCCCTTTCAACTGCAACTAATATTTTCATTTTTTCGATCAGGAAATTTAATTTCTGCCAGGTATATTAGTTATTTTATGCATAATTAGTGGTTGACCTGGGGTGGTGCATGGTCATTTTCTTGTAAAATATTACTTCTTAGACAAATTCTTCCTTCCAATAGCCACTCCTAAAAGCGGCTTTTCTAAACACTATAAGTGCTTCAGAAAGGCTATCGCTTCAAAAAGGCATGTTGGAACTGCCGATTTAGGGCGTGGTCATTTTCAGGACTTTCGTCTACGATTCAGCCGTTTTGGCACATATGCCATGTTGACCGCCATGGTCATTTTACCCTAAAACAGCTGAGATTACCTGTGCTAAATGAAACGCATATAAACTCCTATACAGGTCCTAAACTACTGAATTTCAAACATCGTTTTCTCTTTGGCGTATGCCATCTAACTAATCTCTTCATTTTAGCATAATTTTACAGATAAAGCACTAAACATACTTTTTAAGTTTGTTTGCCGCCAGTTGAGAAACGCATCCAAAATTAAATTGAATATAGTCATAACTGAGTGGGAAAATATATTCATTAGCTTTGAACGCGTGTTACGTAACATACAAAAGATTCTTCTCTTAATTTATCTACAATTGAAAAGTTTTAAACCATGCAAGCTTTGCGTAAACACATCAATATATTAATATTTTGAAGAGCTAGCAAAGGAGCTTACGTCATCGTTTGCTTTATTCACAGCCAGAATAAGGCTTTAATTAAATGAAAAAAAGGCTAGGAAATAAATTGTGAATAGGCGATCGAATAGACCTGGAAATAGTCTAATACTCTATCCCGCAGTTAAAATATTTTCCTATAGGAAATCCTGGATTAGCGCGGTGAATGGCTACCCCCGACTGCAATGAATCATTCACGCATACATGTTTTGAAACGAAAATATACGCAACGAATATTCCAGCTGAGCTGTATCGCTGATAAAGGCATAGGCACGATAGCGGTAATAATAATAACATATAATAATAACATTTAATATCCATCTTTCAGGTTAAAAAAGTACAATGGATTTACAAGAAGTGCTAAGGTTAAAATTGATAAGAAGAAATTTTACTATTATTTACATCAATGTTGCTAAAAATGTTTATACTAGTTATATATTCTATAAAATTAATTTAGGACTGTTTTAAGCTCAGCCCGATGTCGAACTAATTTTGAACAAATTCTAATTGAAAACATGCCAATGTTTCCTAGCCATGGGTTCCCACGAGTGGGAGACGACGTAATTACAAATGCGCAAAAATAGCGCATTTAGGCCGGGGAAATTCAATAGATTACGCGAAGTAAAAAGTACAACACATGTTTTTAACAGAGAGACAAATGCAAGCTTATATGTTCTCGAACTTTACAATTTTTAATTCCTATAATAGTGGCGCAGATTGAACAATTGTGTCTTTTATATTATCGGCCAACTTATTGTGTCTTTTATATCGTGTCTTTTATATTATGCCAACAGTGGTTGCGTACTGCGCAGTAGTAATTTAAAACCGTCTCAACCTAAACCAAAAACGAATTTCTTGAAAAATAGCTTTTCGTACAGAGGAGCAGCGTATTGGAACAACATCTCAATAAACTTGTTGAAAACCCTAAGAGAGTCAACAAGTTTAAAATCTGTCCATCATCTATTAAATAATCACATCTTGTAAATAAGTAAATAAGTATATTTTGTAAATAAGTATTAACTTAGTTTATTAGTTCCTTCTTTTATAATGTATGTATTTTCCGCACGGCCCTTTGAAAATCACCATGTGTATGTCAAATGTTACTCGTGTTTAAAGATCATTAATATCATTAATATCATTTATCATGAAATGTAAAATTTTGCCATCAATCTGCTATACACCGCGCTATAACTCAGAGAAGATTCGATCTTTTTATATGAGCTCATATTTGTTCTCTCCTCTTGACTCCTAGAGGTTATCAAAATAAACTAAGTACAATCACAAGGTATGCTACATGATGGTACGAAATAAGGACTGCCGCGAATAGAACTGAACTCCGAAATGAACTCATTGATAATTCACGAGTAAATTAGCCAACCATATTGCTTTATATTGCTCACATGATAATACTGAATACGTGGTGAAGTATATTGATCCAGTCCTAGAACTGGATTAAAATTAAGTCAATCCTTGGACTCGATCAACTAAATGAATTGGTGACTCCAGCTATAGGCTAAATTTTGATCCAGACAAGAAAAGGATGAAATCTATCATTATAGCTTAAAAGAACATCCTGAAATTAAATTAGTAAAATTGCCAAATTTGGTTGCAAAATACTGTATTTTTTCCGCTACTAAAATACTCAAAATTTGCTAATTTCACAGGGCTATATTTTCCGTACATTACAACATTTCGCAACCAAACTTTGCAATTTTACTAATTTTAGGATGCTCTCTTAAGCCTGTATAATGATAGATTTCGTCTTCCTTGTCTAGATAAAAAAATAGTCGATAGTGAAATTATCCATTCGGATTGGACTAGATTTCAAGCGATCGCATTTTGATCCCTCGGAATCTCGAAATCTAGGCCTTGAAATCTAGTCCAATCCTCAAAGTCCGCGGATTTAGATTGATTTAAATCCAGTCCTTGCTTTGTAGCGTACCAAAGTGCCTCTGTTTTCCCACAAAATTTCTAGTAGTTATAAAGTATAAGGTTACTTGATAGAAATCTCATATAATCTGCAATAGAAACTAATAGAAGCATTAAAGAAGAGAGACTGAAGTCTGAATCTTTTGTATGTTACGTAACACGCGCTCAAACTAACTAATGAATATACTTTTCCACTTGCATGTTATGACTAAATTCAATTTTTTAAATTTTTGATGCGTTTCTCAAGCGGCAAACAAACTTAAAAAGTATGTTTAGTGCTTTATCTGTAAAATTGTGCTAAAATGAAGAGATTTTAGATGGTACGCCAAAGAGAAAATGATGTCTGAAGTTCAGAATGAATCTGAATTGCTGTATAAATATGGCGTCAATTTTACAGCATCAATGATAATTGTATTTAAATTGAGAATACTTAACTATTATTTTGTGTTTCTCAACCACCAGATACATTTAAAAACTAAAGGTTGCTAACTGTATAAACTACAAAATAAAGCTTAAAAAAAGTAATTCTAATTGGAGGAATGCCAAAAAGATTTTAGGTTTTGAACACTTTTAATGAAGAGATTAAAGGCAGGTTCCATATGCCGGTCGTATTAACGGTCGTAAAGATTGAGTCACGATCTTTCTCATCAGCCGAAATACAACATTTTAGAACTGAAAATACGCGGAGTGATTATAACTAGAGAATACTTATGATTCATATGTGGTTTACAGGTATAAACTATTATAAACTGGCCGTTGAGAAAGATCGTGACCCTATTTTTACGACCATATATAGAAACCACTGCTTTAATGAAGAGATTAAGACGAAGCTATTTTTGAAATGGAATCCGGGTAGGGGTGAATGGTATTGATTTCTTGTATCAGAAGATCATTTTTGTGACGTTCAGTAAAGCAAATTTAAACCGTCTGTTTGTTGACTGTATCGAGTACAGTCTGTAGCGTACAAGGTGTCTCGATTCAACTGTCTAGATTACGGTAAACAGAAACAATTAGTGAAGTGTAGCAGCAGCAATTTTACAATCGAAATTGCACAGCAAGGAGTTACAATGCATGGATCAAACAAATGTACGAAACGACTTCAAACAGATTGACTGTGCAAGAGACTTTTTATCGATAAACCAGGGGTAGGGGTGGATCTAGCCTCATCTGCAAGGAGGGGTGCAGGTTTTCCATGGGGTGGTGCATGAGGGAGCCTTACTGCCCACTCTCCTCTGCAGTCTGCAACGCTACTATCCCAACATTACCATTATTTGAGATGACTGAATCTGCATGTTCGCCGTTCTATTACGTTTTACATTATCTTCTGTTTATCTGAAAGTTTATATCGGCTTTTTATCACGTATGCGTGACCGGACAGTTGCTGTAGCACAGTACAGTAAATTTGTTTGTTAAAGTACAATATATTTGAAAACATGGCTGTATAACAACCTCGACATGTTTACATATTTAACGATGATATTTAACTAAAGCATTCTGAGTATTTCCTCGTGAACTGGCTTGCAAATCAATTAAATCGTTTCATGAAATCGAAACGCGCTAATAGTAGAAGTTCCGCTAATCGCTATTCGAAAAGCAGATCAAGCAGATTTTTTTAGTGTGGTGCTGGACCTCTCTAGGGGGATGCTAGACACCACTAGGCGGGGTGCGCACCCCCTTGTACCCCCAATGTAGATGCGATAAACATGCGATAAACATTGCGTGTTTCAATTTCAATTGCAAGGAGTTTCTTTATGTAGCGAAAAGTGCGTGTGTGGTGGGGGGAGGTGGGTGGTGGGGGGAGGAGGTAGTGCCCCCTCAACCTGCAAGAACCGCGGAGCGGAAGGACTAACATGCACCCTCTGTTACACTAGCTATTCTTGGGTCATTCTACTTGAATCGGTCTATCACCACTCCTGAGGTCAAGTGCGGTCGTGTGACGTCACTCCAGTATACCGGTTTCAAGCGTTTACATCGCTCATTGCGTTCGCATTGTCTATTTACGTGGTGTACTTTCAAGACGCGGGCATATAAAGCCAGTGGCCGAGCGAAGGAAAGCGGAGACAACAGAACCATGTCCGGTTCGGGGAGTTTATCGATTAGCTTGGATCCGCCCGACGTAAAATTGGTTGTTTTGGGCCATCGGAAAGTCGGGAAAACTGGTAAGATGCAAATGATACATTATAGTAGACCGCGTTATGCATATTTGTACGTATATTTGAAGTGTTTCATGCTAACAACAGATGGTGCTGAACCTGCATTTATTTGAGTGAGGAAGTGGTGTTGAATAATGCCGTGTTTGTTCAGAATAAAATATAGACAACATGTTTCGTAATGTTTTGAAGAAGAGATGATTCTTGCTGCACTGTCCTCGCATGCAGTACAGCAGACCAACATCTCTCTCTTTTTGCTTTGAAATATTTGAAGCATTTTCCATCTAAATATTGCCAAGAACCTAAGACCTGAACAACATTTAAATGCTAGGAGACCAATTTCAGCTTGATAAACAAGATGCTGTACACACGAGCAATTTATATTCTCTTGTTTGAGAACTTACATAGCTAGCATTTTTAATTCACGTATAATTGATTGCAAGCTAAAATTATGTGCATTATGCAGAATTGTACGTGTCAGTCTATTTTAAATCATCGTAAGATATATATTGGTATTACTACGTGTAGGAATTTAGATTAATCTTGCGTATACAATTATCGCGCATGGTTGGTTTAAAGCCTATTTTGCAGGTCTAATATTACCACAATGAACATCTACCTTAGACAAATTCCTAAGCATACTGACAGAGTTGTTCCATGGGTGTTAATATTAAAATGTGTCGATTTTGCGTCCGTATTGATGAAAACATGCACCATATTTATTAAGATCTAGACATAACATTTGCAACATACTTATGAAAAAGCGCACCATACCGAAGATCTAGACATAATATGTGGTAAGGTAAACCGTGCCTGGCGCACAACATATCTGTACGTGCATTCTAAACTCTCACGCACAAATCCCAAACAAAAATCACAAAAGTTACACTTTATCGTGCCGGAAAAGAACACCATACGTCTCCTTCAATTGCATGTTAAATATTTGTACAGAACTTGAGCAATTGTACTCAATGGCGTAATTAATTTCACTTAAAAACTTTATCTTTCAATCATCCGGAAATGTATATCAAGTGTATAGTAAACGCCTTTACGTTAATGGCACTTTCCTGACTATATTGCGCGCGTACATCACCACATTAGCATTATTTGCGGGTAGGATTTGTGCGTAACGTTTGCGCAAGGACAGCGCAATGCGTAGATTGATTTCAACGTCGCGTGTATTTTTTGTGTAAATTGCGCGCATGCTTAGCATAAACTGCACGTACATCATCAAATTGCATAATTTGCGGGTAGGATACATGCGGAATATTTGCGCAACAAAACCGCAAAGCGTGGATTATTTTTAATCTTGCGTGCAAAGTTTACATAGATTTCGCGCAGGATTAGCATAGACTGCACGTACCGCACCGAATAGCATAAGTATTTTATTTGCGGGTAGAGAATACACGCAGAACGTTTGCGCAAGAAAAGCGCAATTCGTAAGCCATATCTACACGTAAAATCGTACTGAAAATACATTAATATTGAAACCAGACGCGACAATTTATCGCGCGGCTTTATTAAACATTGAAGCGTGCGCAAATTTGACTTTAATATCGTTATCGCGAAAGGAATATTCCTCAAGTCGTGCGTCTACGCAGATGTTTATATTATGAAACGTGCAATTTAATCACTTTCATATTGCGCGCATTTTATGCAAGAATTGCGGGGAAACGTGACCGTTCTTATAGCCCCTATGAAACCACGATATCTCAAACGTGGTGGTCTAGTGAAGTTAATAATCTACAATAAGCTGTCTGGTTTGTGTCTGAACTACCTGAAAAAGATATCTCAAACGTGGGCGTCCAAGTGTAGGTAGTATTCTACAATAAACTGTCATGGTTTGTGTCGGCTGAACTCTCTGAAAATGTATCTCAGACGTGGGCGCGTCCAGTGTAGGTAGTATTCTACAATAAGCTGTCGTGGTTTGTGTCTGAACCACCTGAAAAAAATATCTCAGACGTGGTTGTCCAGTGTAGGGTTTAAACTATCCGAAAAAGATATAAAAACACATAACAGCTTTCTCAGTAGTTTAATAGAAGGACTTTTACTTGAAACACTCAAGTTTCTTTAGCCATTTTCTGGAACGAGCGTGCAGACACTGAAACCTGGGCCAGCTCAATATTTTATGGAGACTAACACCTCTATACTAACACATTATAATATCCGATTCAAATCTCGACATTCTATACCCTCGACCCTCGACTGTCATTTGAGAAATATATCTATTTTTCTTTCACAGCTTTGACAGTGCGATTTCTCACGAACAGATTTATTGGCGAATACGAAGAATCCCCAGGTACTTGCATGTTCTTTTAGATTTGACTGGAATATATATCAATATGATAGCGCTGTATGGCTATATTAGAGTATAGGACCGGCTCGTTCTTTAAAACAATCCTTTTTAATTTCGTCCTGCGCTATCAGATAGCATGGCCAGAAATTATGGACATTATTTATTTTATTTCCTCATTATAATTTGCATATCATCGATGAATAAACCGTTGAAATATGGCTTCTGCAGTAAACAGCAAGTTATATTACGCGAAGCTGTAAATCGCAAAATCAAATTCTATATACATGCACTGAACACCTCAATATTTCTGTGATCACAATGGGAGATTTTGAAGGATTTGTAAGAAATGCTTGATGGAATTGTGACCCAGTGTTAAATCACAGAAACTTTGATTGTGTCAACAAGCCTTATAAATCATTTAGTATTTGGGGGTTTTTTGTACTGGAAAGTACTTTTCTCGTAGTGGCATAAACATTAAAAAAAATAAATGTTTATTTTAAAACCATAAAGCCTTCTTCATAAGCCCTTGTTTGAAATTAATCTCAGGCCCTACCCTTGGATGCGCCTAAACACTCTAATGAGCATGTTGACAGAACGGGAACTCAGCTTCGTCTTTAATTAATAAACTTCCCTAATTTCTGAGCAGGACAAGCCTTATTTGACCAATGTTAAACTAACTTAATTTTCACATGCGAATTAATCTAATTTTCGCTTCGTTTTATAAACGACATTACGTCCATTAACTTAAGTCGACTTGTTCGAGTATTGTCGAGTTTGTTTTGGATATAGCAACTCGTCTGGAGGGCTAATAATGTGCTAGAATTTACACGTCAATTTTAATTATAATGTTGACTTCATAAACGCACGTATATATAAGCGCAAGCATGCCAAAAAATTGCAAAACGTGATAAAAAACAGAATCGCTTCGAATCAACACCGCGCGTCGATGCGAGATGATAAGACGGTAATATAGACGTTCATAAATTGACTCAAATTTCGCGCTATATTATCAGTTTTTAAACGCTGGTTCATTTTACCAGAAAAATACACCTTTTGGAAATCCGCAAGCTGTTGGAAGTTGAGAATTTCAACACATTGAAACTGATCGATATAAAAATATTTTTTATATTTCAAAGTATTTCGCTGATCAATGATGCATTTAAACATCGACAAACTGAGACGCGCACAAAGTTAAGAACTTCAGCGCACAGGTTTAGCAGTTGAAGCTGGTTGAAATAATAAATAGAGTCTCAATGAATAATAAATCCGAAATATTTAATCACATCATGCGAACATTTTCAATACATCATTCAAAACTATTTTTATAGAACTATATATATATCCTGACGATAAAACTTGTATGCGAGCAGAATTTCTATTTAATAACTCTAAGACCAAAATTATAGCCAGATCTGATCATTGGTTCTTATATTACTTTTCAAAGAATCATTTGCCACTCGACGTTTTAAACACTGAACATAAATCACGGAACTATAAAGGCGTCAAAAGACCCCATCATATTTAACTAATCTTGTTTTGTTAATATAATCTCTTCTACATGTTTGTATGTATCAAATTACTTTAACCCTCACCTATAAATATCATTGTATTAATGTAACCCAGCATAATTCCCGATGATGACTAAAACATACTCAAAAGCCACAACTATATTAAAAATGTTCCTTTTGGAGTTGTTTTGTATTTTGTAAAATACTCATTTTGTAAAATACTCATTTTACTAGTTTATAACTTCGCATTTTTACTGCATTTCAAATTGGGAAAATGTTGCCATTATTTAAAAGATAATTTAAAAAGAGTACTATATATTAATGACTGGAAAGATCAGATTCAACAACGCGGAAATCAAGGCAAGTTACGAACATATTTCTGAAATTAGTTTAAACATCGCCAAGCTTTTACAAAGCTCAGAATTTCAGCTCATAAATTCCCTGTTGAAACTGGTCGATATAGCAATGTTTCATGCGATAAACGAGTTTATCAACAATGCTATTTAAACGAGGTCAAACGGACAGCACTATATATTCAATGCGGTGCAATAGGACAAGATTTATTAAATCTCATAGCAGATTTTATCAGTAGTAAGCCGTTTAACCAAATAAATTATTCGTTTCGTTCTTTTAATAATCGTAACTTGTTTATGTATGTTATTTCCAATTCAAATTCTTTGCTAAGTATTAATCCAGTTTTCCTCCACATTTAAATTAATAAATTTTGTACAAAATTTAATGTTTACGAATAATTCACAATGGGCGTTGAAAGGGTTCGTTGTTCGAAACAAATACTCTCAGATCAAGGCCATTGCGAAAAACTTCAATTTGAAATGTTTAAAAACAACTTGAGGTTTAATGTCCTTGATGTGCTGAAAATATTCTGTCACACGTTTCTAGCGTATTATCGATGTGTAAGCCTCTATAATCTAATTTGCATAATTAGCGAGTTTGCCTTTGGAATTTTTGCGCGCGTAATGGGAAACGAGTATGTCGTAAAAATATTGAGCACACGGTGTTGGGCTATTAGCGAGGACGTGTCTCATCATCAGTACGCAAAAATAGCTTGAAATACAGCATGTGTTTTGTGTAGGGTAAACCTCGAGGGTCAAATCGTCGTGTGCCGAGAGTAAAATACTTAACATTGTTAAAATCACGAGAATATATACATCAATAAGGAAATCCTATTTTAAGTACTGTTTAATAAACGAGTAGGAGTGTTTTATCAGATATAAAGATACGAGGCGAAGCAGAGTATCTTTAGGTCTGATAAAACACGCACTGCGAATGTTTTAAATTGCTTCAAAAACGATCGATCTAGTAAGTTCATTGGCAAAGTAATTTTCACTGAAAAATACGTTGTGTAAGTTGAGAAAATCAAAGTTAATTAAAGTTTATGTAAATCAAGGGAAATCTCTATCACATATAAAGATACGACACGCTTATGATTTTTCTCTGTGTTTTCCTCATGAATTATTAATGAGTCAGAACGTCAAAACAATATTTTCGGCAACTAGAACAATATGTGATCAATTCTTTGCGATGAATGGAAAAACATGTCAAGCCTGCTTTCAATAATTTTCCATTACTTATTTTACACCAAAAAATGTAACAAACTAAATGTTGGAGGGGGGGGGGGG
>CACRXK020005777.1:0-27024 GCA_902702795.2 Paramuricea clavata
AAAGGAACACGTTCCGTACGTTTTTCGTTACATTTCTAAAAACGTAATTAATTAGAGGTTAAAATTACTTCAAATGTAACGAGTAATTGTAACGAGTATTTACAGCCCTGTGTAAACCATTGAAACGAGTAACTAAAGTCTACAGGAGGAATTTGTAAAAAAGAAGAGAAGCTAAACGACTAAAGAGTGGGGACTAATTATTTGTTATGGCAAAACATAAATAATCCGAACTGTTCACTTGCAGGTGCACCCATTACAGTGTAAACATGCCAAGTTTGACTAAATTTTATTAAGTTATCATCAAAGATATCAGACTTTCTTGACACGATCTCACGGTGACGTCACAACGTCAAAATATTTTAAAAAAGCGAGATAAATTGAATATGAATAAACTGTTACTGTCATTCTTCATCATTGAAGCTGTATTTTTGAGCAAAACAAAACCTCTACAGAAAATTAAAGAATCAATCAATCAAGACTACGTTCATTTCCACGCAGTGTAGGACATCATTTACAAAGGATCTCCTTTAGCTACTGTTTTAATATTGTAGTTTACTTTTTTGTTTTTACTTAATTCCCCCCCCCCTCCCTCCCCCCACCCATCAATATAAAACGTAAAATTAAAAATAACACTGCTTGTTGTTTATAGACAGTCATATTCTATTTTATATATATATATATATATATATATATATATATATATATATATATATATAATATATATATATATATATATATATATATATAATATATATATATATATATATATATATATATATATATATATATATATATATATATATATATATATATATATATATATATATATACGAGCAGTGAGGCAGCTATAAATTTTATACAGTTGTTATTCAGTTGACAGCCATAGTTTTTCATTATAAAGCGCTCAACATTGGCATTGATTTTATTTCCCAGATTCCACTAACAAACATTTTTAAATTATTTATATATTCATAGGTAAATAGATTTGCTTTGTAAATAATCTAAGAACTAAACTCATCTTTGTCAACTTGTTTTTATATTATTTTATAGTCTTTTATATCGTAACATGCATGGTCTCACGTTAATTTTATTAGTTTACATATGCAGAGAAAGCATTAAACAAAAATGAGAAATTATAAGACTTCAAAAGCTTACAGACTGCAGACATATTAAATATACATTCAGTAACAACACGCGAATTGCTATAAATAGCAACGTTACAGTCTAGTAATGATATGATGATTTGTTGTGCTTTTGTTGTAAGTAGGCCTATCACTAAAATATATTGAAAATCCTTCTAAACGATTCTTTATAAAGTATACAAAGCATATACATTGATATCGAAACACAAAATTCAAAGTTTTGAACAATTTGAGCTTCGTGACTCTGGTATAGACGTATGGGCCTAATGATTTAATTGTGCTACACTCCACTGGAAATCACCAAAATGAGCTTTTTTAAAAGTCTCGCGTGAGGCTCCAAGGCAATAACCCAAGCTAGTTTTTATATATAACATGTACTCATGCTATACCATTCCGTGGATGAAATATAAACAAATTCACGATTATCGCACATAGTAAATTTCCCCTTCAAATCCAGTGACAAAATGCAATTCTCAAATTTGACTAAAAATAGCCAATTTCAACAACGTCTGTCAGGCCAGCTAAAGCCTCCTGGGCCATTCCATATTCATAAAATTGTTCTTTAATACTTGAATTATAGTCATTATACCATCAAAACTATCTACGGGCAGTTTTGAATCCGTCGCGAAGTGATGAAACTGACCATGGCAGCGGCTTTGTCTGCGGCTAATTATAGCCTCCTGGAGACTAGCCTGCGAACAGGCTCTCAAGCTGAATTGAGAGCCTGCATCGATGACTAATGAATTTGAATATCTGCGTCTCAAATCGTGACGCGAAATTCTCATTGGTCAGATGCTGTAATTTATATGTTTCCGCTGAGCTCTATATATGTCAACTGCTCAAGCAGCACTATGCATAAAATAAAAAAACACATTAACTGATCAAATTGGTCTTGGCCGTCTTATCTCAAAGCACGAAATATTCTGTTTTGAGAAAACAGTATTTAAAACATTTGAACTTTCGCTTGAATATCTTATATTTCGAAAAACTGTATAAACTGTACGGTCTAATTTAGTTTGCACGGTCTAAATTTAGTTTGCATGAAAGTTGTAAACAACACCATATAAGGATAGACATTCCATATTTGGAAAAACGAACGTTACGGGGCAGATATTCAAATTCATTAGTTATCGATGCAGGCTCTCAATTCAGCTTGAGAGCCTGTTCGCAGGCTACCTGGAGACAAATTCTTGATTTCTGATATTTGTACGTTTATCGACCAAATATTGAAAATCTAACCCAAACACCATTTATAACTAGGTATTACCTTAATTTGAGCAAAATATGAACGAAATCTATTTTTCGTGTATTGCCGCAGAATTCAAATTTTGCTCGATTTTTACGGACAGTCGCTCTTAAGTAGAGTTGTTATGTGTTAAATATTATGATGATTCAAAATCACCAAAACGTGATAAAATAGCCCCAAATGTTAAAATGGTACTCTAGTGCTCCACCGATTCTAGATTTTAAAAATTTACTGTGGGAGCATACTCAGACCCTGGTTAGCTGGGAGTCCAAATACATTTTCAGATCTAGATAATAAACTATATTCGAACTAGCGCTGGGTAAAATTGCTTCTGCACTTCATGGAATTTTTCTGGTCCCTCTTGACTATAGAAATCCTGGCTATAGTCTACCATGAGATCAGTTGCTATAGCCATTGGCATATATACTTTTCAAGGTATGTAATACACACAGTACCTGCTGCGCAATCGCCCAAGCAGTGCGTGTGTTGTCTCCAGTCAACATGGCGACTTTTATTCCCATTCTTTGTAGAGCAGAAACAGCTGGTATGGCCTCCGGTTTAGCCGAGTCCGCTATACACATCATGCCAACTACAAGATCTGAATTTAAAATTAACAGAATATTTAATGTCGAGGTTTACAATTAATGCCTGAGGAATACTTGGGTATAGGGTGCTTTCTAATTGCGACATAACAACTTAACGTGCCTGATCACGAGGCTACTTTAATTTACTATGAAAACACATGGTCTCTGTGAAATCACTTAAATTTTTTGACAAAGTGAATAATAGTGAATTCACAGTAACAAACCATGCATGTGCCTCTCAAAACATCCAAGTAATCCAAACCCGATTATGGGATATGGATATGAAACGGTGAGAACAATGAGTGACTGGATGGAATGGAGATGTATGCCCCAGCCGCAACGTTGTTTTAGGTATTAAATTTGCCTAATTATAGGCCTGTGGTCTATACTGTAATTGGACACATTGGAGATCGTTATGAAACATAGAGACAGTCCTGTGTAAAAATTAATCCAAGATTTAGCTACACTTACCATCAATACAAACAAGTACAACCGTTTCGCCCTTCTCCTCGTGTTCTTGCATACGTATATTGATTTCTTCAGACACCTCGTGCTCATGTTTTAACATCCATTCACGATTACCAATTTTAACTGAATATCTGCCATCAGATGATTCTAAACAATGATGCAATCCTATATAAATATTACCTACTTCATACTAATAGGTGTAAAGTGATATGTACATATTAAAAACATGCAGCTAAAGACAACAGGAAAACTGTTGAGTCGTGAGCAATTGAGCTTGATTACTTTTCCAAAACTAAATGAACATGTGATCTTACCTTTAATCAAACTTCTTCGCTTCCAAATACTTTCATCGTCTGTGACAGTAAAAATATATAGCATATGAGATAAAAGATGAGAAAGGCTAGCGGGAAGGGAGCGAATACTGTAGTAAATCCTCTATCTACCGCTCTCCCTCCTCAAATAAGGTCCCTCTGGTAAGGGGAAAATACATCACAAAAGAAATCTCCTCACAACAAGGAAACACGTTGCATAGATTTGTAAATTGAGCTGAAATTTCACGTTAGCTTACTGGGTTTCTTACATGTTGAGTAAAATCAATAAGCCCCTTCTCTATTAAACCCAGCTCTCTCCAATGAACACCCACAAAGACACCTGCATAATACACGCACGGGAAAATTCATAGAATATAACACGTTAAAGCTCAGCTATATCCTTTCACAAGGTATAGGTGCTTCTTATTTCCTGTTTCTGTAATGATAACCAAACGAGAGGCAATGATTCCCCTCGAATATATAATCTATGAAGTTTAAATTCAGGCAGAAACCGTGTAAACCCATTTGAAACGTCCCAAACTAGTCATCATTTTAGCGCAATGAACATTATAATGAGTTTAAATAATATATGGTAATCGAGAACAGACTGAACTAACCTCTCACAGACGAAGTGCTTTTGCTCACTTCTGCTCTCGTGAATTGTTGATCAATATCATACACAACTCCAGATAAACCGAAACCAGGTATAGATACGAACTTGTCACATGTACCAAACGTAGTCTTCCCAAGTTTCTATAATATACAATGTTCTTTGCAATACCGCACTATACTGACATCAAACTGAACTGAAATCCTAGGTAAAGTAGACAGATATGGCTAACTCGAGCAAATACTAATTCCCAGAATAGAAAACATAATTTTCATAACGTTTCCTTCACTAAACAGGCAGGTCTTCATCTTGCGGGGGTAATTTAGATCCGTATAACCCTAACATAAATAACATTACCACTGACATTATACACCTTATGGATCCAAAATATCCCTGCAAGATGAAATAGTTATCCTAAACAGGATTGTCTGCCGCTGTAGAGTAAAATTTATTGTCTCGCTATTGTTGTAATTGAAGGTTAATTGGCTCTTATTTCCTGCAAATTTCATTGGGAAAATTAAGTTGTTGTTGTATACTATACGAATTACTTTTGGTAAACCTTAAGTACAAAATATTACACAGCTGTGATGGTGGCGATTGTTGAGGGCATGAATTTACATTGCTGACGTCATATCCCGACACGACTGGCAAATGTCAGTATACGCATATATTTGAGAAGCTACACACTGTATAGTTCAGAGAACGGACCACCCTGAGTCGCGGTGTCCAGTTACAACTAACTTACCTCTTTGGCGTCATTGATGATAGCATGTGCTAGAGGATGTTCACTGTTTGCTTCAGCAGTACCAACCACGGCAAGGAAGAAATTCATTGGACACACTTCTTCGTCAACAAACATGGCAACTTTTGTAACAGAAGGTGTCCCTTTAGTCAGGGTCCCAGTCTTATCAAAAATTACAGTGGTAATCTAGTAAAGCACAAGGAGAGCATTCAAATAATCATGTTACAAAAATGACTAAGGAATTACGTCAACAAACATGGCAACTTTTGTAACAGAAGGTGTCCCGGCCCATTAGTCAGGGTTCCAGTCTTATAAAAATTACAGTGGTAATCTGGTAAAGCACAAGAAGAGCATTCAAATAATCATGTTACAAAACGGACTAAGGAAATACATAATTACATTATTTTAGACATTTTGGCTCGTTATTAGCTGCTGGGTAAACTGTAATGAGCGTACAGTATAAGTACAAGTACAGTTTACATCTAATTAAAAGTGACTGATCTCAGCTTCGGGTCGAGCTGATCATGATCGAATAGCGATACCCGATTAACAATACATTCTTTGAACATCCACTAAACGTTTTAAGTATAAGTAACAATCACTCGCTTTTTTCATAATTTTTGTTACCCGCTTCTCTCTCTTTTACCGAAAGTAACCGGTCAAAATGACCGACAAGGCAAGAATTTGACCAGACAACTCCACATTCTGGCCGGACAATGTGTGTTGATTGGCCGTTATTTCGCGCCCTGCCTGTATATGTAATTTATATAGTAAAGCTATACTGCATGCATGACTATAGTTTAGCCAATAATGGTTATTTCAGTTAGCTTGTACCTTGAAAAAAGTATAATTTAATTATGTCATATTGGCAATTGTAATATCTGCCTGGTACTTAATAAAAATTGTCATTGTCACTGTTATTGGAAAGGAGGATAAATGACAAATCGCTTTGGTGCAAACGTAGTCTTGAAATTTTTTTCGTGGCATCGTCAGCCCAGTTCAATTACATGTTTAAATTAAAGTTCATACAACACTAACCTTGTGAGTTGTCTCTAGCGGTTCTCCTCCTTTTATCAATATGCCATTCTGAGCCCCCACACCAGTGCCTACCATAACAGCGGTAGGGGTCGCCAACCCCAAGGCACACGGACACGCAATACACAACACAGTAATGGCGGTTAGGAAAGCAAATTCCAGAATTATTTCTGTTTTACTGGTCGACGAAGGCTACAAAGCAGAGAAATACATTTTACAAAAACATCAGGAAAAGATAATGGTGGTAGAAATGTATTATAATTTTCTACATATAACTTTCAAAATGTCAAGAAAAAAATATTATAAATTAAAATTATAAATTCAAATTATCATTTTAATTTATAATTTTGGAAATATTTCTTCATGATTGAAATTACCATGAATCAATATGAGCAGCGCGACATCTTCGATTATATAGTGGACATGCATGTTACGTCGTAAAAGGTTCGCGCAAAATTTTCATCTTGATAACCATTGGTCAAAAGAGGCCAAAGGACTTGGGTGGCTGTTTTAATTTCCATGACAAGTAACAATTATATTTAAACATCTACATTGACGATAAATGGTAGTTCAGATAAGGCTAACCATGTTTTGACGTCGTCCCGCCTTGCCCAAGCCATACTGTCGAGGTCAAAAATTCAAAATAAATTCTCGAAGATGACGCACAGTAGATGGTTTTCATCAATAATATATTTAAGATTTAAAGCAAGATGTAAAAAATCTTTAACGACGTTTTGTCTACAATTGGTTGTTAGATGTGGTTAGTACGTTACTTCTCCTACTGTAGTTAATAGAAAATGAACATGGCTTGAAAGGTATAGACAAAGCTTTTGGTTGACGTTTATTGAATTTTTGGCACTTTCACGGTGAGTGGACGTATATGTATTGTGTTTCTTTAAAATGAGGCGATCGTCCAAGAGCACCTTCAACCGCTCAACCTCAAACGTAGCTCATTTGTGAAATCCTCTCATACTCATCGGCCTTTCATCAGTACTCACATCAAATGACGGGCTTATAGCTCTAATATCACTGTATCCAATAATTATCCAGATATTCAACGTAACAATAGAAAGCAGCACTATGACTGGAACAAAATATGCAGCTATGGAGTCTGCTAGTTTCTGGATAGGTGCCTGAATAGAAAGAAAGCACGTGTCATTTTATTGAGGGGATTGTATAATTATCAGCTATCGAGACCATGGTTAATAAACCATACGAGGGAAAATGTAACTTATACCGTAGTTTTAGAAGTGTACAAATATGTTCTCATTTTTACCTTTAGGGCAAATTATATAAAAAACAGGCTAAACCATATTTGTTTTAAAAATAAATTAGGCAGACAATGGCGCACTCCACTATACTAGGCTGTCCAGTACATATTGACAGTACGGGTACTAGATGTTGTACATCTGGGGTTGTCAAGTTCATGGCATCCAGCTTCCATAAATCAAAAATTTTTCTAAATATTTTAACTATAAAAATACGATATCGGTCAGCATAATCTGAAAACAATGTTCTACTATATGCATGACAGCATAGTTTACTGATTCGGTTTCAGTACAGCGAATGTTTTTCCATATTTAAGACTGAACATTCATGCATGGGTATCACAGTATGTCATGAAACATATACTGTACCTTGGAAGTCTGAGCTTCTTCAACAAGCTTCACAATTTGCGAAAGAGTTGTCTCGTCTCCCACATGAGTTGCCTCCAGTATTAATGCGCCATTTTGGTTGATAGAACCAGCTATAACTATATCTCCAACATGCTTTGGAACTGGCATTGACTCGCCAGTAATGAGTGATTCATCTGCCATTGATTCACCACGTATGACTCGTGCATCTACCGGCATTTTACCACCCGGGACAACCTAGCAAATAATAGCATGAATACAGTTGAATAATTGGGGATCCATGCACAATCGTGGACCCAACAGTTAATAAATCGACTGGAATTATACAGTAGGAAAGCACTAATAACCAATTTACTCAAGTACCCAAGGTTGTCCATATTAGATAAATCTAAAGCTCTGTTACCTTTAAAACATCTCCACGTTGAACAAGGTCAACATTGATAGATTTTTCACTTGAAACATTTCCAGTTTCGGGGTCAATAACACACAAGGTTGCTTCTATTGGCTGAAGAGATAACAATTTTGCAAGAGCTTCGGAGGTCTTTCCCTTCGCGATATGTTCCAGCCAGCGACCCAGGGATACAAACACCAACAACATCGGTGGCGTTTCAAAGAAGGTCTTTGGACTTTTTGATAATTTCAACACCATTGCAATGATCAACACTGCCACCTGTGAAAAGACATCGGCATTGGAAATTTTAATTGTATAAAATTACAAAGTTATTATTTTACACTTTTTTCGATATCTGTATTCGTTGTTATATATTTTAGTTTTGCCTGTTTTTTACATAAGATGAAGTAATTGGTAGGGTGATGATCACAGCCAAAATTGATTGAAACTAGCGACATTTCGGTTACAAATTTTACAATTTGATCTGAAAATTCTTTAGGACGATTAAGTTCAATGCTGTCAGGATTTTTCAAGATTTCAAAATTTCTGCTCTGCCTATGACGTCATAGATTAATTTCACTACCAGGAAGAAAGTGAAAACATACCGAGTAAACATAAGCTATCGTTGTCGCCAACATTATTAAGACATCCATATTTGCTCCTCTATGTCGCAGAGCTTTATAAGCTTGGATATAAAAGTACCTTCCACCAAATATCTATAAAAACAATATTGATACTTCAAATCAATCATGTGTTTATATGCATCAGTATCGTGTTCGAAACAAGAAATTGTGAAACTAAATGTCGTCACGTGGTTGTTCGACCGTTCAAATCATATATAGCAAACCGAGTACATGTATACATGCGGAAATTTAACATCGGACTGACTTACTTTTACCGCATAAAATTTACAAATTTACATGTCACGAGACTCACAAACTTGAGCCAGCGCGGGGGTAAAGACAGCAGACATTCCTGCCCAGGCCCAATCTCACACCTCATTAATATGCAGAAACGCGCAATAGGCGTACTAAGAGGCCTAGGGACTAGGCTGTATAATCGCACGGAACATACCTGAACTGGCGTACATAATATAAAATAAAGGAGATTTTCGATCGAGAGTCCAGGGAGCAGAAGCTTGACAGGTCTTTTTCCATGCATCTTCATTTCAACCATGTGGTATATCATGATGACCATAACAGGTAACCCAAATATCAAGGAAATGAAAAATGAGCGTCTCCATCTAGGTATTAACAAATCGCTGCATTATTATGGAGTACCCCGTAATAAAATAGCGGAATTTCATAGTAATGCTTGTAATTCTTGTTGATAATTCAAGAGAAATTGGATACAAAATCGTTCCCTGATTATTCAAGAATATACGAAAGTTTTCATTTCAGCATATCCAGTTTACACATTGCGATTTGCTTGGGGATGAAATCATCATTAGACAATTCATTATTGAAAGTCAGCAACACCCCCCTCCCCGTGAAAAAAGCTTTAATATAAACTATGGAGACTAGTAGACAGTATTGCCCGAGTAAAAATGTCTACACGAATACATGCGAGAAAAAACATAAACGTCACTTATTCTATCAGGTACAGTGTCTGTTCTATTAGGAAAGGGTAATTTATTTTGTAGTATCTGGAAAAAGGGCTTTTTGTGACATACAATTTTCATGAAAACATGGAAGATACGTGTAAGGCCAAGGATAAAAATTAAAGTTCGTAAAACGAAAGGTTTATAACGTGATGCCCTTGCCAAGGAAGAAATTACCAAAAACCATACAAATATCTATACTATTTTATCATGCAATTACCGTTTGATTTCTTCCGAATGATCCAGTGCTTCGCCATGTTTATGACCTGATGCAAGTTCCGCACCAAATCCCATGTCCTGGATGTGATCTATAATATCTCGCGGTCCAGTTAACTCAGAATCATACGCTACTATGCCCTTACCAGTCGCAAGTGCAACTGATACATTTAGTACTCCACGTTTCTTCTTTAGACTGCTCTCAATATGGTGAACGCAAGATGAGCATGTCATACCATGAATCTAATAAAGGTAAAATGGCAGCATGGAAGTAAATCATTAATATCTACGTTTATGGCAATGTTACCATAAATGAACCATTATACTTTCAACCCAACTTACAGTCCAGTCGCTTAAAGTGCCACGGACTCAAATATGATCCTAACATGATATGCGCAGTACTGTATTTGGGTTATTCGGAGAAGAAATATAACGTATCTTTATTACAAAAAAGCTCATCCTGATCATATTTTTTACTGTCTAGTTGCCGGATATGATGTCATTAGATAAAATTTAGCAGCACAGGGAATAATTCGTATTATGAGTGGAATTTAAGCAAAATATCGCACTAGGGTGGATTATATCGGGCACCTTTCTGAAATTGATCTATAGTTACTCTGAAGATAACTTTCTAGTGGTTTCAATAAAGCGTCGGTCGATAGTTAAAACGTTGTTTTACTCGAAAATATTTCAAATAAAAACTATTGACCAAAATGTATATATTGAATTGACGTTCCCACAACCTCGCGTGAATTATTCAAATTAAAACCGTTAAGTCAAAGTATATAGTCTGTACACGGTCTCAGAAGCGGCCCGAATTGAACGCATTGATCCGTTTGGTCGCTTTTTTATGGTCGAAAATGTTTAAATGTCCGTGGTGGTGTGTTATGAAACCTCTTAACAGCCAATCAGAATTCTCCATATATATTTGATGCTAACAAGATGATCCAATCAATCTGCTGTCCAAGCTGGATTGGGAAAGTCGGAAGGTTGCTACGCTTTGCATGCTAAGCAATTACAGGGCCGTAGCAACCGGGGGGGCTGGGGGGGCTGCAGCCCCCCCCCCCAATAATTTGCTAATAATCATTCTTTTTTCAAAATCATGCAAACTTTATCATTTAATCTGTGACAAACTGCAAAGAATGAAGATATTACTCATACTCCAGATCGTTCCTCGCGTAGAAATTTTAGCTGAATTTCTGTCGCGCATTTTCAAGAAAATCCCACAAAATCTGCACATTTTTGATGAACTAATGATTTATTTTGTCTTTTGCGCGTTGGGTCTTGCGAAAGAAAACTCTGAAAATGCCATTTCAGACCATCTAGAGACTCCAGATTTTCGAAATTTTCTCAAATGCCTTCATTTCCACGCAACTGCCATTTACGACGAAAATTCCCGCCGCGCATTTATAATACTACAGTCTGGCCCATACTTTCCTGTAAATTTCGACATACTAGAACGCTGTTTTCTGACTATCAGAATTCTGTTAAATCTTCCCCCAAAGTCCAGGAAATGGCATTTTAGAGACTCTAAATTTAAAAATTTCCTCGGGCCTTCGGCCCTCGCTTTCAGCCCCCCCAATCGAAAAGAGCTTCCTACGGCCCTGAATTACTATGTTGCGCCAGCAGCGTATTAGCACCAGAAACACCTGAATAGAGACAATAAATTTTGCACGCAGGTTATTATAATACATAACCTGATGGAATAAAATACATACAATAATTTCAACACGACTCTGTGCTCCTTCATTGTGACTCATGTGCTTGCTCTCAAAACCAAGATCCACGATCCATTTCGATATTACGTCTGGATTTGTTTTCGTGGGGTCGTACTTTACTTCGGCTTTCTGAGCTAGTAAACCAACCAGAACTGAAGTCACACCTGAGAAAAAAATAAATCTTAGACACCTCTATGTGATCCTTCACATGCAATGTCAACGTAAACTATTCCGAATTAATCATGACAAAACTTAGCCTACCTAGACAAAATTAGGATTCGTAGGTTATGACGATTAACGCCATGCACCGCTAACCGCAAAGGGCTAACCTCAAATCGCATTTGAAGGTAAGTTCTACAACTGTTCGAAAGCTAAGTAGGTAACTCATATACTTTAATTCTAATGCACAAATGACCCTAACTTTGTACATGAGCTAATTGTTGAACTCAAAACAAAATTTGTAGTTTGCCATTTGCGGTTGGCAGCCTGCCGTAAACGCCAATCTTAATGCCTCTATATATAATGAAACTGATATAACGCCACTCTTGAATTGAAACGTCGCCTTCGGGACTGTTGTTAGATCATCACCCGGTCCCAAAGCCATTTTGAATTCCTTTATATTGGACGAAATACATGTAACGTTTAAAAATGGTAGCTAAACATATAAGCCGTGATGAAGCGCCCAATCGGTTGACCATACCTTCTTTTTTCAGAAGATTTTTCTCAATAGTAGCTACACACGAAGCACATGACATTCCAGTCACATGAAAAAAAGCTTTGGTCACGTGTTCAGCATCGATATGATTATTGTGCTTTGTCTTGGCTTTGGAAACATACGATGCCTTCCACTTCCCGCTCTTTTGAAACAACAATTCTTGTTCTTCATCACTACATTCATCCAGGTCTGAACCATGTTCAATAGCACTATACTTCAATTCGTCAGATTTTGTTTGAACTAAATTGAAATACAGAAGTATACATTTAAAATGAATACTATATAGTTGACTTCCATGGTTAATTTTTTATGGATTTTAGTTTTTTTTTGGCTTGGCGCAGTGCATGCGTTTTTTTCGTGTTGTGGAATATTTATATTTTTTGCCATCTTCTGGCTGTATGCATTTCATTTTTTTTATGAAGATTTTCTTGTATGGATTATTTTTTCTTCCCTCCCCCCTTACTTTCCTAATTGTCCCTCCCTATAAAGAATACTACATGAAATACTTCTCTATGGTTTTGATAAACAAACGGCGGTCTTGACGTGAGATACACGAGTTTAACAGCATTCCGTGCGCACGAGCAACAAAACTTGTCGAGTTTGAATCAATAAGTTCACCATGAGGCGATCATAATAAAGTGGAAAAATCACGAGAGCTTGAATGTTAATATTAGCTTGAATAATCATAGGTAGCCCAACAATCCGTAGTATTAATTAATTTCTGTTGAATAAATTCGAATAATTTCGATAGTGACCATTTTGAATTGTTTAATTTTCCCGAGCGATGACTACTGAGACCAGCATTCCTCGCAGGCATCAAGCCTTGTTGCATTATGCATAAGGTCTATTAATACTATATAGTCATAACTCAAAGAAATATACAAAACTCAAAGAAATAAAAATCAGAAAATTTAAAAGAAATACAGTATTTCTTTGAGTTTTGTCCCGTGAGTACAAGATCTTGTGTTCTGACCCAACCATTAATTCAAAGCAATAAGAGCTGTCAAATTACTACAATACGTTAGAGCTAATTTGAATTTGAAAGGGTTCAGTTTTTTTTATACACACTGTACAGGGTGTATCAAAAACTGCAATCCTTTGAAATCAGATATTTTTAGAATTTGCATGATCGTAAACACAATTGAAAGGAATTTCATGCTTGAGGACGTACTGTACAGTGGGTCCCAAAAATGCATGTTCCCTCTGTTGTTGGTTAATTGCTATAAGTTGCAGTAATTAACCAACAACAGAGGGGACATTTTTGGGACACCCTGCCATAACGTGCATGGACAATTAGAACGTATTTTCATATCCCATCCAGGAGCAGAATGAGTTGCACAGTGTTCTGTTATACAAATTATATAGGGTTGCAGTTTTTTATACACTTTGTATACAGTATAGACACTACAATTCCCAGTTATTCTCGTTAGTCATAGAAATTAAGAAAACCGTACAGGAAGCGATGAGGAAATAGCCCAGAAAAACTGGAAACAATAGCGTAAGGGGTCACGTGTCCTTGGGGGTGTTACATTTGCAGAAACTGGGATAGTTTAGTCTTACCAAACTAATACGTGGAAGAAGGCACCGTGCAGACAAACAAGGGAAGGGAAGAACAACCACCCACCTCCCCTGTAGGCCAACAGTGCATGTTTTGCCTTTTTTCCCGTCGTCCCGATTCAACCGTTTACGGATTTTATTCCCATAAGGCATAACTTAGTCCCTCCGTGTGCGGTGGAATTTTGATAAGGGCTAATGAGAATGCGTTGGGTTCTTAAAGTTCTTTTCACAAATTTATACCGCCTCCGCTTTTTGAAACACAAAAGACGTATAGAAAACAATTTGTAAGGTGATCAAGACAAATTGTGTCGAGTACAATATCAAACACCATGCAGTAGGCAGTAATTCCGGTATACATATTAATCAAACAAAGTCAAAGATTCTGAAGTACTCATCAAAATATATAACGTCGTTGTAAAACTAAAGCTGCCTGTAATAAACATTAGTATTTTTGCACAAGTGAACATAACAAATCCTACAAGGTGATTGGTCAAATTTGACGTATTAATCTGTCATATTCATCTACAGGTGAATATAACAAAATTGAAATTTTCAAAATGGCGGCTAGCCGTTAGTGATAAAGAAATAAGCGAAATTAAAATGAATTCAGACCAGAAAAACACAAAAAAACTTGTGCAAAAATACTAAAACAATTATTCGCCTCAGCCCCCAGGCTCGGTGATTATCGGGGAATATTCACCTCGACTTCGTCTCGGCCAATATTCCCCGATAATCACCTCGCCTTCGGCGAATAATTGTTAAATATTCTAATTTCTATGCTGGGAAATATATTGGTACATTACATAAGAGAAAACAAACTAAACTGGGAAACAAACATGATATCGCATGCAATGTTTTTATGAATTTATTGAATGAACGCGGAGGTGTTGCATTTATTATTCAAAGCCACATGACAAAGCGTCTTTTATTTACGTTTAACGTTAAAAGAACATCTGCTCGACATACGGCAGAAAGTCACAACCAAATTCCCGTTTAAATCACTAGATTAACTAAGATATTATACCTCCAATAAAAATAGTACAAAACCAATTCATCTAAATTTCCCTTCGGTATAATGGTATATATATATATATATATATATATATATATATATATATATATATATATATATATATATATATATATATATATATATATATATATATATATATATATATATATATATATATTACTACATATTCACATGCATGCATGATATAACTGTTAGTATAGCTATATACAGGGTCAGGGTGTCTAAAAAAAACGCTATGGAAATTCAACAGACTGTTGTGCATCACAAACTTAACTAAGCAATTCAATTTTTACATAGGACGAAAGAGCTGTTATTTAGCTTTGCTATGATATATTTCTTAAACCGTAACGATGAGAAATGGCCACATTACATACTCGTCAAATAAAAATTTTCGGTCGAAATCACATTCTTCCACCGTTGGGAATTAAAAATACATTAATTATGCAAAGTTAGTCAATCCGGAAGGTACTTGTTTCGTAAACTGACGTTTTGATTACGAATGTTCTCGGTTTAGTAGTTAATTGAACCATGTTTAATGCAATAATAGACGTTGTTATGGTCTCACTAAGACGAAGATTGACGAGTTGAGCTTATTTTAGATAATTTAATATTCAATTTTAATTCCCTCTTGGGAATTGTTTATGTTTCGTTGTCCATGCAATTCCTAACGCCGCGGCAACGGTGGAAGAATGTGATTTCGACCGGCAATTTTTATTTGACGAGTATGTGGCCATATGTCATCGTTACGATTTAAAAAGTATCATTCAAAAGCTAAATAACTGTTCTTTCGTCCTATGTAAAAATTGAATTGTTTAGCCACGTATATATGATGCACGACAGTCTGTAGAATTTCCATAGCGTTTTTCTTGAGACACTCTGTATATGAATTAATGGCTATATGGCTATATATGCATGGCTACGGTACGTAGTAGATATAGATACAAAATGAGAGGAAATATCGGTAAATCCTCCTGACTAGCTAGCTATTTAGTGTGTGATCATTTTAATGCTTAGGATTTACTAGGAGGGTTTAGAAATTTTCGTCAAATCTCTAGCTTATACAAATGGTCGAAGGTTTTGAAAACGTACAACTTTTCCTCCGTAATTAAAAAAACACTTTTGTTATGGGCATGAGTATGACATAAAAAACCCATGGCCATGAGAATACTTGGTGTACACGAAGCGTAAAATTTATGTTCCAGCTATATTTCGATAATATTTAACCGAACCTAAAACATTATAAAGTAATATTGGAATGGCTCATGTTGTGCTCTTAAAAGAACACATTCCCTATGAACAACGTAGGTTAATCCACACAATGCCAGTAAATATATAGCATTGTTAATAACATATACATGAGTATAATTAAAATAATATATCGGCGGTTATACTTTTAGGACTATACAAACAAGTGTTTTCCCCCATAAAATTACTGTACACCTATACTCACCAAGAAAAGGCCTTGTTAAAGTTCTTAGCCATTTCATACTTTTCCCACTAGTAACATTTCAGTAGGTGCTTATACACACGATAATTCACATATGACATATGGAAATTTTACATGAAAGCATACTGAATTCATTATTATACGCTGACCAAAATGAATGCATAATTGCATATACGTGGTTGAGTGGGAGTACAGTACAAAGACATTAACATACAGCTACATACAAAATCTGATATAAACTTCCAAATATCTCTAAATATATACTTAAATTATATATATATATATATATATATATATATATATATATATATATATATATATATATATATATATATATATATATATATATATATATATATATATATATATATATATATATATATATATATATATATATAATTCCATTCTTATAGTCAGTCATACCAAACGTAGCAGCAAGTTTTCTGAGGTGAGAGTGTTTCCTGGTTACTTCTAAATATACAGTGAACAAAAACCTTTGTATTTGATATGAGATATCGATTATATGACAACTACAGGGTGAGTAAAAAAAACTGACACCTTTGTTATTCAAATTAGCCGCGAAGTATCAGTTTTTTTTAACTCACCCTGTATACTAACTATGCTATAACCCAGTTTTCCACTTCAATCGTATCGTACCGAAACGTAGCGTATTTCTTTGTCTGAGCACTAGAGTGAAACTAATGACTTCGACACAAAAGAAAATGCTACGGTACGTTACAATGAAACTTATGAAACATGAGATAACTCATGCTGATTAAATTCTAAAACAAATTCGCGTCAACTCTCATTCTAGCGTTTGACGATTTAGTAAAAAACAGCTTCATATAGATACCAACTATACGCTATCATAATATACAGGGTGTCCCCAAAAAAGTTATAGTAATTAACCAACAATAGAGGGGACATTTTTTGGGGACACCCTGTATATATATATAGAAGTAAGAAAGTGATAAGTAGAAAATACGAACTTTCTAACGATACCGCTATCGCTAAATGAAAAACTAATTTTCGAAACTGTCATAAAGACATAAGATTAAGCAAATCTCGTTGCTGTATATAATGGTCGTCAACAAAGAACCAATTACTTAAATACTGAGTACTGGACAACATCGGAATATATTCGCTGACACTCAGCTGCACGCTTTCCACGTTAATTTACATTAAAGTATTTTATTCAATTAACATAGAAGATGAATCAGATCAATATAATAATTAATGCATATTATTTAAATGAAGATATTTCAATTTAATCATATCATACTTCAAAGTACTTATATATATATATTTAATAAACGAGGTTTAATATTTCATATTACAAATGTTTTAAGCAGTTTGCAGAGTTGCCAGGGAGATTGAAGGTGTTCAAATGTTACCCGTTATACTGTAGTTACTGTGATTTGTCGGAACAATTTCAGGATTTTCAGAATGTTAAAGACAAATAGGCTGGCGTTATTCTCAGACAAAATTAAAATAAGAGACATGAGAGATTTTCACTGAAGTTATACTAAAGCCATGTTTACACTACGAGCCTAAGCCTGGCCTAGGCCTTAGCTTTGGACTAATTTTTTGTAGTGTAAACGCACTTCGGCCTGACTTATATAGGCCAGGAAATCTGGCAGTATAAAAGGTAGATTTTAGCTGTTTGGTCTTTTGGCTCGCTTTTGGTCTAAAGAGGTTCTTTGAAGGTTGATAGTATGTAGTAATTGCAATACTAATGTCATAGTTTGATGATAAGCTATGCCTATGATTGTATTTTTAATAAAAGTTCGACCTGATTTTGTACATTTTGCCGACTATATACTTTTCGAAAATTTGTCTTTGAGCATGAGCGCCTGCACAAAATACGACAATTTAAATTGGCTTCATTTTTCAAAGGGTCTATCCATGCAGTCTGTTATACCAGATCAGTTTCATTTTCAGTTGGGTTTATCCAATATATTATGAGATCAGTTCATGGCATAACACTATAAAAAAGCCAATTCGAGCGAGACTTGGAGTAAGTCTATAGCTGCTCTTACCGTTGTTTTTTTTTGTCTTCTGGATTGCTTGATTTATATACGTACACATGGTAACTTACTGTATAACTTATGTATATATTAAATCAGACTTAGTTTAGTTACCGATTTTATTATTAGCATGACAAAATTACTGGATGCTGATTGGTTGAGAGGAGTACAATTATTTCATTAATTATTTATCTTCTGTAATCAGTGGCAAGTACTGCAATTTCATTGGTTTACAGGAGTGCGATTTGAGCATTAATCGCACCTTTTCTGAGCTGTAATCGCACTCTTGTCTACAGCCAATGAAAATCAGTCTAGTATTTACAACTAGCCAATCAGCATTCAGGATACAAACTTTGAATTTTATTTTTTTTATTGCTGTAAAAAATTCAAAATGGAGGAATTCACAAATTTTGACCTTTTAATTTTTAAATCAGCCCTCGAAAACCGTCAAAATTGAGGTCGGAAAAAAAATGCCGACCTAAATCTGACCTAGCTCGGCACATCTCGGCATTTTTTAAAATCTGTTTCCATGTCTTGGAGCACTAGTAGCCTGCACTAGTAATCACGTATTTACGAATCATTGAAAAGTATAAATGTCACGAAGCCTTTTCTTTTAGGGTTTTTCCGAAATTATATCATAAATATACCCGTTAATTCTCAAACCTTACACCAAAGTGCATCGAATTCTATAATCGCTGACTTTTTAACAGCTATAAGCACCAAAAAAGATTATTACTTTGGCTGAATTAAGGTCGGCAAAACATAGGCATTTTAATACTGTAGGTCGGCATTGCCGAATGGCGAATGCCGATCTCGTTTTCGAGGGTTGTTAAATTATATATTTTCTGACGAAAATGACCTACCTGTTCATCCAGCAGAAGACACCGAACTAAACATAACCAGGAGTTATATTTCTATCCAATTCAGATGATTAATTGGACTAAAGAACTTCACTATTTTGAACACGTTATAAACATACAAACATGGCTTCCCAATTGTGTGTTGAATAATTCAAACAAATGTTGTCATGTGTTTATACCGGATATAATGCCCGGAAGTTAATAATATGTTAATTTGATTATATATGATAAACAATAATTCAAAATTGTACTATTTCACTAAGAATTGTCGTGACAAAAATTTAATAATTATATTGAACTTCAACAAATTGTATTTTTCTGCTTTTCCCCTTAAACAGTTTGATTACAGAAGATAAATAATTAATAAGTAATAGAACGAATTAAAGTCGTACTATTAATGCCATAATCATACTCGTGATTAACAAATCAACCTCCCGCTACGCGGTCGGTTGATTTTGTAATCACTCGTATGATTATGGCATTAATAGCACTCCTATTCGTTCTATTACCATCATTAATTGTACTGCAGAACAATTAATGATTTTCCCAAAACAAACAAAATGGCGCAAATGTATTTTAAACACAAATGTGAAATGAAATTGCCCAAGAGGAACTAGATGAAAATACGAACAAAAGCACCAAATTTTGCTTTAACAAAAGAACTAAATGAAAATACGAACAAAAGCACCGAATTTTGGTTGAAAGTCTGGCAGGACTGGGCTTTGGCGAGAGAATATGATGTTGACATTGAGACGTATCCAATTTTGTCATGCTAATAATAAACAAGTAATCATGCAATGTTACTCGTACAATTAGGGATTAATAGTACTCGTGCTGTTTGGAAGTTTGCCAAATTGGACTCGCCCCGGCGGCAAAATTTCCAAACATCACTCGTACTATTTATCCCTAATTGTAGTCGCCATCGCATATCTAATCAACGTACTGTATCTAATCAATGTTAATTTGGATGACTTTAAGATTCCCTAAACCGTCCCCTCCCCACAGCCGCCTACTTTATCAAAACAGACACCTACTCTGAATAATTCTGAAAGCCCTGCTTCTTGTGGATTTTTATCAAGTCATAAAGATAATTTACGACATGGTTCCAAAATGGAAATAAGAGTTTGCGTTAGTATTAGGGTTAGTGTGGGGTTAGGATTACTGTTATGTGTGGGATGAGGGTAAGGTTCACTATTGTTGCAAGTGGCTGGTTGTTGATTATTTTACGTTTTAATGATTTTAGAAACTGGCGACCATCTTGAAAACCTGCCTCTAGTTCATCCCCTTTAGCCACAACCCTGAAATTTAAAATCTAGACTATAATAAGATATGTTCGTTTACCGTGTATAACATTGTATTGGCATGAATGGTGTTATCGATTATTTTATTTTCTAGGAACTTTGGAAAATTCATCGGCACATAGACGTTCATCAAGCACATTGTTGTTCTGATATTTAAATGCATGATTGTGGAACTAGAACTGGCTATTGGAACCCGCCAAAGGTTGAGTAGACTTTCCCAAGATATCAGTGTTTCTGCAGACGGGAAAACATTACATCAAGTAAACTCAAAAAAGTCTTTTAATTGATGAAAATTTAACCTTGGATGAGCAAATCAGTAAAACAGTGTCAAAAGGCATTGACATGTTACACCGTGTAAAGCCACATGTTTCAACCGTAACTCTCAAGTATCTTTACCAAGCTTTAGTTGAGCCACATTTTGATTGTTGTTCTATGGTGTGGGGCAACTGTGGCGAAACCTTGAAAGGAAAAGCTACAGAAACTTCAAAACCGAGCTGCATACTGTTACAAGAGTCATTACAGGTGATTCATATGAAATCCGCTCCTCGGATATTTTGGAAAAATTAAATTGGAAAGAGCTTGCGGAACGAAGAAAGGAACAGCAACTAAAATATGTATCGAAAGCTCTTGCATGCGAATGTCTTGAGAACATTTCATTTAACACGATACGAGTTAAAAAGTAATAATAACACACTGATGTTGTCGAAGCCCAAAGCCAATTCAGTGAAAAGAACTTCGAATAATGCTGCCAAAGTATGGAATCAAAGTAATAATACGTGAAGTTTTTTTTATCTCATTTGAAGTGTGAGGGGGAGATAAGGGAGGTTTGGGCGAAGAAATTGCTAGTAGGGGGAGAGAGGGGGGGATATTCTATAAAATTTGTTAATCCTATTGACCTATCGCTACATGCACGGCCTAATGACGGTTCTGTATTTTAGCGTATAGAATGGTTGACTAGTTACCGTTTTAAAAGATGTTTTATAAATAAACTAAATAAATCAAATGGTCGTGGGTTGGATCAAGGCGCATTAACAGTGTAAACTTTATTAATTGATTATTAATTTATATATATATATATATATATATATATATATATATATATATATATATATATATATATATATATATATATATATATATATATATATATAACTACAATTTATTATATTCAGCCGGTATAGCGCTTTATTTTAAGAAATAGAAAACGAGTCGCGTGCGTTTATGGTGTGATAATGCACGCGAGGAATGTTGGGAGAATACGAGAGAAGCGTGTAAAACACGAGACGCAGCCGAGTGAGAACGATTCGGGTCATTTAGTAAAATTCCCTCGGGCCTTCGGGCCTCGGGAATTTTACTAAATGACCCTCATCGAGCGGCGCCCAAGGGAATTTTACTAAACGACCCTGATCGGGCGGGACGTTTTAATAGCTAATTCGCCTCTTTTTATGCTATTACTTACAAATACCTGATAAATATGGATCAAAATACCTATTATTACGCCGGAGTTCCGGCGGGTGGCACGAAGGTTACCGCCGGTTACTGTGTTTAGTACTTGAATTATCAATTCTGCTCTCCTTCCTCCACTCTGAGCTTTCAAACAAAGTTATTTTTCCTCAACTTGGTCCACTTTATATAGCCTGGTTATTTTAGTTCTTTGCCATCTTAAATCTTGAAAGTTACTGTGTTGAAGAATGAAAGCAAGGGACTGGTCATGGGCGGGGGTGAGTTATGGAAATTGAGGGGTCAATCAATTTTCCAAGTCTCAAATTTTAGACCGCCCCCTTCCAACAGCCGCCTACTTTATCAAAACAGACGCCCACTCTGAATAAGTCTGAAAGCCCTGAAAATACCTAAAGCAACCAGAAGCAGTATACCTAATACCCAAAATTAGTCATAACATTTAAGTAAATATACAGTATACTTGAATTAAATATCCATTAGATCCTGTATACCCCATGGCCGACCCTATAAAGTCCTGGTCTATAGACGGAATATACAGATAGATACTGCAATGTTGACATTATTGACACTAGCACACACCTGACTAGAAAGTTAGTTAAGTATTTTAGAAGCACGAGGCTAGGGAACCGGGAAGTAATTGGATACGTACTATGCTGTTTGTACAAGTTGTTTGATATCTATTGTTATACTTAAAAGTGCTTGATATTGATACAAAACCACGAACATTACATTGGCGACGAGGTAAACAAACAAACAAAAAACAGCTATCGTTTATCAATACAAACGATTTTGAAATCTCTAGTTTACGAATACAGTCATGGCGACTGGCCGAATCAATGTAGCTCCAATGGCGCCATTTGATCCTATGTCCGATCCAAACTCTCTCAGTCAGCGCTGGAAAAAGTGGAAACGACGATTTGAAACATATCTTGTTGCTCTGAATGTGACTGAAAAGAAACAAAAGCGGGCTCTCTTGTTGTACCAAGCTGGCCAAGAGACTCAGGATATTTTTGATACCCTTGTTGACATCGGCGAAGACGACGACTATGATTCCGCTATTGCTGCCCTCGATACGTATTTTTCACCTAAAAAACATGTCGATTTTGAAATTTTTAAGTTTCGTGAAGCCAAACAACAACCACATGAAACAATCGATCAGTTTTCAACTCGTCTTAGGAAGCTGGCGGCAACCTGTGACTCCGAAAATATCGACAAGGAAGTAAAATCGGCCATAATTCAAAACTGTTTATCGAAACGTCTACGACGCTACGCCCTGCTTGACTCGGCAGGGACCGCGGAGACGGGGGGGCTGGGGGGGGGGCTTTAGCCCCCCCCCCACTTTTTTTGACAGCCAAAATTATTAAAATAGAAATCTAAATGAAACTTTCTAAATTAATTAAACCTTTTCTAGGCATTTTTAACTTTCGCATCTAATTAAAATGAATAAGGGCTAAGCACCCCATTATGTGTACCTTACATGAAGTTCCCGTCAACACAGCCACGTGCTCCGAAACGAAATTATTATTTATATTCATATGGTTTTTGCAAAGTTTCCGCAATGGAGTTGAAACTGCCTTTATTTTTACTTTTTCTTGTGGGAATATCTAATGCAAACTTAGTGATTTCTAGTGTGACATCCAGTTTTGAAACATCAGAAAGTGCGTGCTTCATGAGTTCAGTTGAAAGTGATTGTTTATTTGTTTACCGCCGTATTAAATATAGCTGTGGACATCCTGGATCATTCAACCCCGCTGTCATAACGAACAAAGAAGCTCATATGGTCTATGGCAACATGAATAATGCAGCTGGAACTTCGCAAACGTCTAGCTTCGGAAAAAAGAAAACGACGAAAATTTCAGACTATTTTTTCAAGAATGAACAAGCATCTGTTTCGGAAACAGGTGAGTTTATGATATATTTGTGGTTTGCTCACTCTCGCTTCATAAAC
This sequence comes from Paramuricea clavata, assembly GCA_902702795.2. Lineage (NCBI taxonomy): Eukaryota > Metazoa > Cnidaria > Anthozoa > Malacalcyonacea > Plexauridae > Paramuricea > Paramuricea clavata. The sequence continues at coordinate 24,047 of CACRXK020005777.1, forward strand.
GTCGTTTACGAGCGTGTTTTAATTTTAGTTGTTTGTCAGTGTTCTGAGTAATGAGCTGCTTGCCTTATACGATAGTTGTCCGATTAATTCAAGGTTGCTTTTTCTTTCAAAACATTTTAGTCCCTCCACCTGTAACAACGTTGGGCCCAATCACTGCGACGACGAATGAAATGACAGTTACAACGTCGATGATTGAGGAATTGCCTTGCGCTTCCGAACAACCGCAGATACAGGTAGAGCATAATCATCCTGCAACTCAAGCTGAACAAGTTAATGTGAACATGACACAACAAAAACCATTCCAACCAATAAATTTCAACTTTCCGAGGAAAAGATATGGCAAACAGACCCGCTCATTTCAGTCAAAGTGGTTTACAGAGTTTCCGTGGCTTCACTACAACGAACAAAACGATTCTGCGTTGTGTTTTATTTGTGCACAACAACATGAAAAATTGAATCTTCGCACGGCAAGAAACAAAGAGTATGCCTTTATTTCAGACGGCTTCTCTAACTGGAAAAAGGCTTTGACACGGTTTAAGGAACATCAAATCTCTGAATGTCATAAGACAGCCGTTGAGTACCATTTAATTCCGAAAACATGTGGAAACGTACTTGAAATGTCAAGCCATGATGCAAAAAAGACAATGCAAACAAACCGTCTGTGTTTAATTAAAATCATAGGAAGCTTGCGGTACCTTGCTCGACAAGGGCAACCCATACAGGGCGACACAGATGACGAATCGAACTTCATTCAACTTCTTAAATTGAGGGGAAGTGACGAACCTCTCATTTTAAGGTGGTTGGAGAGGAAAGGCGAGAAATATACATCACATGACATTCAAAATGAAATAATAGCGATCATGGCAAATCACGTTATCCGTGATATTGTGTCTGACATTGGAAACGGATTTTTCTCTATCATTAGTGATGAATACACAGATGTAAGTAACAAGGAACAACTCACAATATGCATTCGATGGGTGGATAAGCATCTAAATCCTCACGAAGATTTCTTTGGATTTTTTAACATACCTAATATAAGTGCTGAGACAATAGTTACAGCTATAAACGATGTATTAGTTCGACTGCAGTTATCATTAGCTAATTGCAGAGGGCAATGCTATGATGGAGCCAGTAATATGCTTGGGTCAAAAAGTGGCGTAGCCAAGAGAATTCAAGAACTTCAGCCCAAAGCTCATGCAACTCACTGTCATGGTCATTCATTAAGTCTGAGTGTGAAGGACACAACGAAAAACTGTAAGGTGATATCAAATACTATGGATACAGCAAAAGAGATTGTGACCCTAATAAAGTTTTCTCCAAAACGTGAAAATCTACTGGGAGAAATACAAAAAAACCTCGAAGAAGGAGAACTGGCAACACATGGCATAATAAAGCTGTGTCCTACAAGATGGACAGTACGCGCATCATGTTTCCAACGAATCCTGGACAATTATTCAGCTCTTCTTCAACCATAGGATACCGAGCAGAGCAGACGTGTATTTTTGAACTCCCGGTACAGCAGTTCGTGTATATAATCCGTATAGAATCGTGAACATAGTGAAATAGCTTATATAATCAAGCAAGATGCAGAGTCTTATCCACGACTTATCATTCAACAATAGAAATAAACTAATTTGGACAGGCTCTTTTGAAGCACTGCAGCAGTTTGTTCAAGAAGTATTAGACCTGAACGAAGGAGATTGGACTTCTCCTGGCGCCGATGCTAAGCTGTTTGTAGCCAAAGGAAAAGACGTTGCAATAAAATGGTATGCGAAATCCCAAACTGTCTCTGTCAGCAGGGACGATCGAGAAAATGTCGAAGACAGATTAAAATCAGTAGCTTCTATGGCGAAGAGCTTATCCGATGTAAAAAATTCCGAAGAACAAACGAAAGACCGCTTGCTCGAAACTACATTGGAGACTCTTAACAATAAGCTTCAGACCTTGGAGGAGGGGATCAGTTCTAAAATGTCTTCCGTCACTGACATACTGCTAGTTCACTCCAAAGAATTGAGAGAACTGAAAAACCTCGACTCTGACACTGAATTGTCATGGCTGAGAAAGGAAAATGCCAGACTAAAAGACGAGAACGAAAAGATAACCGAACACGTAAACAACTTAAGCTTTGTGCTAGCTGATTTACAAGACAAAGCCGCACGGGCTAATGAAGAGAAAGCCAGTCTAATGACAAGTATCCGGCTATTGTTTAAGGATTTGGAATCCACTCAACCAATAAATGTAAATCACCTTGAAACTCCTCATGACCAACAACAAGCTGTTTTGGAATGTTCTTCAGATACGAAAGACACAAACAGCGAACATGTGGTCACTATTCCAACAAAAAACAGTTTTTCACCCCTACTTGTTGAAGAAACAAATACCAACGACAATGAAACCGATGCAGACAATGAAAACAACAAGCGACAACAGAGAGATTCTGCTACCCAAATGGTGAAAAAAGATCACAACAGCCACAAAAAGCCAAAAGACAAGCCCGCATATGAGCAAAGAGCAGGCTCGGAGACAGGCCATCGTCTTAATGTGGCCATCATTGGAGATTCCATGGTGAAACATCTAAACCCCTCCAAGTTGCGTAAAGGCACAAAGCATAATATCAACGTGCAAACCTTCAGTGGAGCCAATGTTGCTGATATGCGTTACTATGTGAAACCAGCAATATCAAGATCCCCTGACTATCTGCTCCTACATGTTGGAACTAATGACTTAAAGCAACAAACCCCTCAACAAATAGCTGGGTCAATTTCTACGCTTTGCCAGGAAATCGTAAAGGAATCACCAAATACTAAGATTGTATTATCGAAAGTTATAACCAGATCTGATGACTCAAGCCTAGATTCCAAAATCAAAGAACTAAATTGCAAACTATCACAGGTATGCCATAATAATAAATGGGGTGTATTAAATCATACCAATATTACAGCAGATCACTTGAATCCTTATGGTCTCCACTTAAA
>CACRXK020005778.1:0-27023 GCA_902702795.2 Paramuricea clavata
CTGAACTATAAATAAACTGGAAGGCTAACTCAGGGGGGGAAATTGAAGCCAGTGCATTTTAGTTTTTCTGAGTTATGAGCAGAAATACTGAACACTGAACGTTGGGCTATATATCAAATTGAAGCTCTTGAAAAACGCTATTTGGTGTAGAAATTTCAAGACTTTAGCTAAAAAGGAAATATTGAAAAACTACAAACATAATTACCGATAATTTGCCGTTTTGCAGTTGTTTTTGTATTTTTAAAATATTTTTCTTTTCGCTGAAGTCTTGAAATTTCCACACCGAATAGCTATTTTCAATAGCTTCAATTTGATATATAGCCCGACGTTTGGGGTCAAGTATTTCTGCTCATAACTCAGAAAAACTATTTTGGCTTCATCAAATCATAGGCCTTCATCATAGCAGTTAGCCTTCCAGTTTATTTATAGTTCAATGCATGGCCCTGGTAAACGCTGGTCACGTGTCAGGCAAATACTCCAAGATTCTTGGAGTATTAGCCTGCGAGCGGGCTTTATGGAAATAAAGACAGGGGGGCGAGGAAAAGTTCACGAATAGAACTTGAACTGCCGTGGATTATTTATATTCTTTTATTTTTTGTTGTAATCTTTCTTTTTAATGTGTTACGTTTATATATTACGTCAAATGTACGTCAATCTTCTTTTATATCGCTTCATATAAATCGCCGAGGAGGCGATGACGCGATGTTTCGGCTTTCGAAGGACAATTATGGAGACAATTGCAACCTCGTACGTACTATTTGTGATGATTTCCATAGGCGTACCGGGCGGGGGGGCGGGGGGGGCGGCCGCCCCCCCAGTTTTTTGGGCAGTCGGGCAATATTGGATCAACAGTCGGGCAATTTCGGCTTGCAATAAAAAAAAATGTGACAAATTCTGTAAATTTTGTCTAAAATTAAGTCAATTTGTTGGCAAATTTTGAGATTTTTCGAAAATTTTGTGTATGTTCGGAAAAATTGGTTGTCCGGAAAATTTTTTGGACCCCTAAAATGGTACACTGACCGAAATTTTTTTGGCGACGGGGGGGGGGGGTCGCCAGAAAAATTTTTCCGGAAAAATTTTTTGGTACTAGTCGGGCAAAATCCCGAAAAGTCGGGCAATTTTCTTTCCGCCCCCCTAATTTTTTCCTTCCGGTACGCCCATGATGATTTCCATCAAGTAAAAAGGTACAGTATGAATTTGAAAATGTCTAGAAGTATTTTATTGTTACAAATTATTTAGCAGATTCCCATGAGTTAACACGTGCACGTGCACTCTTGCGAATATCGCAATGTTGGCAATGCGGTTGCTTTAAATTATTTGTTACACTGACCAGCTCTATGAAATATATATTTCGAAGGCTGTTATATTTTATACAGTATGTTATAGTTAGCTGAATTTGTAGTTTAAATATTGAGAAACACATGGCCAGACAATGGCCTATAATACTATACTCAGACTCTCAGTAAAGTCTACTTCTCACATGATTATTATTTACAATTGATTGATTTATCACAGCAGTATTAAATTCAAATACTGTGTTTTTTTACATTTACATTTAATAAGCCATTATTAATAGCAGAGTGGCCAGGTTGACAAAGCTAAAATCTGATGAACCTCAAGGTCTTGAACTGCTAGGATATTTTAATAGTCAAACATCAGTTTCAGCATTTATTCAGCATTATTTAATGTCAGTGAGTTGATGAGTATTTTTAATATCCATGACAACTGCAGCTGGTCAGGGATTTTTTAGGGAAAAGGTTTAGCACCCCATCGTAAAAACCTGCCCCCGAATCTCAGAATTTCATTATTTTGTTCCCTTGCCCCTACATATATTTTGTTCCCTTGCCCCCTATACAAAGGTATAAAACTTTTGTACCCTTGAGATCTTTTAAAAAATTGCCTAACTCTGCAGTGTGGCTTGTAACCTTGTTGCCATAATTATTTTCTGAAGGCTTCAATAAATTTCTACTCTAACACCTGACAGAGATGGGGGCCATATGCATGAACAAGAAGAAATGATTTCTTCATCTATCGACCCCTTACCTTTCACCGAATTTTTTAATAAATTAATTTATTGAATGATTTTGAAGTTTTCTAGATTATTGAAAAGAAATTTATGGGTACAAGATATGGGGCAGAAACAGTTAAATTAAGCAAGATATATGCAAGTAACAATGAACAAGACCAGATCACTGGATGGTATTTCAGCACACTGGTGGACATTCAACTTAATACCTGCAACCTGTGTCACATTTATATAGTTTGTAGAGATTCAAAATGTACACTACATGGTTTATTCAATCACCTGCATGAATCATTTTCATGTTATGAATATTTAAATTATCTCACTTTATAGATAATTATATCAATTTTTAATATCATAAATGAATATAGTAGCTTTTGATTATACAAGTTATAATAATGTATCAGCAAATAATGACTGGTCTCTCTGAAATCCATACAGAAAGATTCAAATTTGACTTCCACTACCACTACTTGATCTGGCAGTTGCATCCAGTGTTTGATTGGGTAGATGAAACTTGTCTGGTTAGTTAATGATAGCAATAGCAGTAGTGGAAGTCAAATCTGCTCTCTCTATTATTCTTTGAAGATTTGCTCTAGTCACTTCAATTCAGGGTTGCCCATACATTTATTGTTGACTTGGTTAGCACAGCTGTGCTCTTCAAGTTGGAGGTCCAGTTCTTAGGATTCTGCAAATTAATTCTAGAAAACTGGCTTTGGTTTGGGCTAAGCAAAAATCATCACACTGTTTACAATGCTGATTTGGTTGTTTAACAGTTAAAGTCCAGGCTGCATGTTTTTTTGTCCTGCATATGGCAGATGGGACAGTCCGGTTTCCAAGTGTTTATGTGGGGAATTAATATTAATCCTGGCTTCTGAGTGAAGGTCTTGCCATGCAGCTTTATGCAAGACCTTCGTGATGTGAGATTCCAATTGCTACACAGCATGATCCCAGGGCTCTTCCTCTGAAACAATGCTTGGTTGCGATATCATCCAGCAAGTGCAAAAATGCACTACCACGGTCAAGGATCATTTGGCATGTTCATCGACTATGTTAACCCATTGAGTGGCAGCATGCACTTTCCCCCTGACGAGTAAAATTGTCTGGCGTTAGACAGAGTAAACTAACAAAGTAGGGCGCATCTGGGTGCATTGACTTAAAGGGTTAAGACGTAAATACCACAGCACAACACTTGTACATATACAACAGCAATCCTTTTATATATATATTTAATAGTCATATTTACATATTGGTGAAATATAAATGTTCATATATTAGGGATGTCCATGAACTTCTGAAATCAGAACTTGTTCCTAGTTTGAAGCTGAAGTATTCATATCTTTTGTATCAGTTGTCCCTCTACTAACCAACTTTTAGTCATGATATACAAGAGTTGAATTTGCATTCATTTGCTTCGCAAGTCGCAACAAACTGAACAAAGTACTAAACCATAAACCTGTGCAATGATCGAGCGTCTTGAGCGACATATCCAAGTCTTTTAAACGTCGCATACGAACAAATCTCACTGAGTTTTTTCCACAGAAAGTATTGATCCATTTGATCGATCGCCGTACTCTGAGAAAAGCTTGAAATGCAAAATTCACAGGGAAGATTGAAGAATTTCGTACTAAAAACCTAAAAACTGTTGGTCGTCGAGTTTCACCTCTAGAATTCACCCCCCGGATCAGAAAAGTAACAATTACGTAATGTTCGAGTCACGTGACCAGCGTTTACCAGGGCTACGCCGCCGCCTTATATTCGGGGCTAGCCCTGGGTACGAGGTTGGTATAAAACAGGCCTTAGTCTGTAGGTGTAGCATTACACTCTCTACAGTCAGCGCATTCGTATAAAACACCACATTTTGTATAGTGGTAGTGTTTTTGTGAGACGAGGACTTATTATCCTAGTCTACCGCGTCAAAAGCGACAGTCGTTGGCGGCACGCTTATGGCTTTAATGTATTGCGCCTGCAGGAAAACGTTGGATAAATGATTGTACAAGCCACTTCAAATCTTCAATTCATGCATTTCAATTCATGGAATTAAAGGGATTTAATATTACTCACATGCATGGGATAAGATTGAGGAAAAACCAAACAACAACACTGTGAAGACAATTCAACATTTTTTAGACTGAATTGCCTTCACGATTTTATCAAACTTTTATTCAAGAATCAAGGTGATTATGTTACAAGAATTTAGTTTTATAAATTTGTACAAAAATAACTGGCTGTATTAAAAGACTGTACAATATTTACTGTAAACATAAATCTTAAAGCAAAACCGGATCATGAAGATAAAGTTTTTCAGTCCTGAGAAGATATATTAGATTTCATATTGGGGGTTTGCATTAATTATGTGAAAGCGGCCAAGGGCAAATGTGAAAAAATTGAGCACTTTAAATTTGTTAGTTCAATACATTGTTTTCAAGACCGTACACGTTATGCATAATAAAATGCATGCGCCAATCCTCCGCTGTAGACGTACCAAAATAACAAAGTAGGATGCACTGAGATGGGGGGGAGAGTAATGCAACACGCCAACACTGAAGTTTTCACAATATCAAAATGAAATCTTTGCATTCTTTTGTCCAGAAACATCTAAAATGTGGATTTAACTTAATTGGAGGTACTTGCTACAGTACCTGTCCTTAATTTGATACAATGTAATTTAAAATGAAACATTCTGAAGTTATCTTCACAAGCCTTAGATGACACACAATCCTAGAGCTTGAACTACTAGCTGCTGATTGAAGAATTTGAAAACCGTTGGGGACTGTTAATACTAGTACATAATTATTTTAAATTATTTCCGCAAAATTATAATTTAAAATAAACATGATCGAGTTATAAAGTATATATAACGCACCATAGTTCAAACCAGCTGCCTAAAGACATTGAAGTCTTGACAACCTGTTGCCCAAAGACATTGAAAATCTTAACAACTTGGAGGCTCTTTCTACAAGTGCATACTTTATTATAACACGACTTATCTTTAACAGGTTTTTATTGTTAGTATATATAACGCACCATAGTTCAAACCAGCTGCCTATAAAGACATTGAAGTCTTGACAACCTGTTGCCCAAAGACATTGAAAAATCTTGACAACTTGGAGGCTCTTTCTACAAGTGCATAATTTATTATAACATGACTTATCTTCAATAGGTCTTTATTATTAATATATATAACGCATGCACCATAGTTCAAACCAGCTGCCTAAAGACATTGAAGTCTTGACAACCTGTTGCCCAAAGACATTGAAAATCTTGACAACTTGGAGGCTCTTTCTACAAGTGCATACTTTATTATAACACGACTTATCTTTAACAGGTTTTTATTGTTAGTATATATAACGCACCATAGTTCAAACCAGCTGCCTAAAGACATTGAAGTATTGACAACCTGTTGCCCAAAGACATTGAAAATCTTGACAACTTGGAGGCTCTTTCTACAAGTGCATACTTTATTATAACACGACTTATCTTTAACAGGTTTTTATTGTTAGTATATATAACGCACCATAGTTCAAACCAGCTGCCTAAAGACATTGAAATCTTGACAACCTGTTGCCCGAAGACATTGAAAATCTTGACAACTTGGAGGCTCTTGCTACAAGTGCAAATTTATTGTAAATCATGATTTAAAATAAACATGAGTTATTTTTAATAGGTTTTTATTATTAGTATAAATAACACACCATAGTTCAAACCAGCTGTCTAAAGACATTGAAGTCTTGACAACCTGTTGCCCAAAGACATTGAAAATCTTGACAATTTGGAGGCTTTTGCTACACGTGAATAATTTATTGTAATATTATTATTTATAGTAAACATGAGTTATCTTTATGATTTTATTATTACTCAGTAACACATCTTAGTTTAAACCAGCTATCTAAAAGTCATTAAATCTTGACAACCTGTCACTATGAAAGTCATTGAACCTTTGACAAGTTAGAGGTTTTTCCTACATTGCCATCCCCCCATCCCCCAGGCGTGAGAGGGCGTGCTGGCGTGGGCAGTCAATGTCAATATTAAATATTAAATTATCAGAAATAGATAACCTGGAGTTTGGTGCTATTAGTGTCGTGAAAAATTCCCGACTGCATGCAATACTGTAGTCTGTTTAATAGTTTTTAATCTATTAAACAGACTACAGTATTGCATGCAGTCGGGAATTTTTCACGACACTAATAAAAAAATAGATAAAAAATACTATTAAAATACTATTAAATACTATTAAAATAGATAAAGTTTTTACCCCAAAACGGACGGCCGTCCAACTTCAAACTGAAATTCAATTCTCCACCATTATTCTCTCGAATGCACCAGGCTAACACAGATGTCAAGCTCACTTGTCCTCCTTGAATAGGATCAGGCGTCTTTCGCACGGCCTGATTATTTCGCTGGTCGATATCCGAGCATCAGGGGTTTGATATTTCCGCGGAAATCTTGGCTTTACTTTGCTTCAAGCAAGCCGCGCTGCGTACTGATGTAATTTCTGCGTCTTGGTGTATAATTCCAGGCTGCGAGCAGGCTATGTTTAATTTAATTTATTAGGATTCCAATGTTGGCACAATGTAGTCTACATAAATCGTCGTTTGGTATCTTCTCACACGAAATGTCTTTGGTAGAATTGGCCCGAAATTGCTCCAGAGGAATCGCATTCACAACGCGTAACATGACCTTGACGCGTAACATGGCTTGCTGTTCAAGAAATCCTCGTTCACTTTACGCTGCCTGAATGACCAAAATACCAAGCGACGTAATTTCTATTATATCACTGCTTCGCCTTGTTCCCTCCTACTGTACGGTGCTGCAACGAACGTCGTCATGTCTGACTTATTGAATTGAATGAATTTCGTCAGACAAACTCTTGAATATCCTTACACCTTTTTGCCTTCAGTTTGACTTGGGATAACCGTCTATTTTACCATTGTACGCATACTGGCAATTTCAATCTCCTTCGAGAGAGGTTGAAAATACGCAGTGGCATCGCCACATTCTTAACGTACGTTTGTGGTCTTTTTATATGAGCTGCGCCATGGCAGTCTTGGCAGACAAGCTTCGCTGTGTTATTGAATTTGGCGCGCTAACGCTGTTTACTTAGCTACTTTTTAACTATTTACATAAGCAACTTTTTAACTATTTACATAGTTATATATTACAAAATCTCTTCCTACGGAGATAACATATCACACCAGCTTGCCTAACTTCCTCACAAGCAAATCAATTTACTGTCATCAATCAGGCACATTGAGCAGTATATACAAACACCTCGAGACTTAATTTCTTCACACATCGTGCGGGTTGTAATGTAGTGGCACCAAGAATTGCTGGTAAGGGGCGAAGTCCGAATACCTAACGATAAAATATCAAATGTTTGATTTTTGAATTCAGTCTTTCGGGGTTTTCTAGCCAGAGGAAACGAAGCATATTTCGATCGCTTGAGTCAGTCCCCACCAGGAGAAAAGCTTTTTCGATGTCGGCCGATATTGCAACTGGATTCCACCTGAACCTTCCGAGGACATCGAAGAGATGCGTATAAAATTTGGACCCGTTCTAAGAATTCGTTTAGTGATCGTCTATCACTGTCCGACTTAGTAGACCCATCATAAACCACGCGTAGTTTCGTAGTATCTTTACCTTTTCGCACGACCGCATGATGAGGCGTGTAATGTATTGGTCTTCCTTCCCCACTCGCTTGATTCTCTGCATTTCCCAAATGGTAACCATTTCCCAATGCAAATCTTTGCTGTATGGAATTCCAAAATACCAATTAAATCGATTGCAGAAAGTGCTAAACGCTGTTGCTCGTATTGTATGTCTCGTACCTAAGTTTGATCATATTACACCCACATTAACGAGACTGCATTGGTTACCCTTTAAATACCGTGTTATATTCAAGATCGTGCTGTTGGTTTATAAAGCCCACATGGATTGGCTCCCAAATATATTCGTGACATGTTGACTTATAAACAAAGTAATAACTACTCCTTGAGATCGGACGAAGTAGGGCTTCTTCATGTTACAAGCACACGTAGAAAGTCTTTTGGTGATAGTGCCTTTTTGAAAGCAAGACCTACTCTATGGAACTTAGTATCGTGTGAGATTTGGCTTTCACCTTAGTTGGATTCTTTTAAGACAAATCTTAAGACATTTTTGTATAAAGATGCGTACATTTTAATAATACTTCTTGTTTTTAAATATTTTTAAATAGATGCTTATAGTAGTTGTGTAATAACGTAGGGAAATTTTTAAATTAGCTTCCTATTTTATGTAATTAAGCACTTTAGAATATTCTATAGTTTTAGCGCGGTACAAATTAATAAATTATTATTATTATTATTATTTGAAGTAGGACCGCTTTTCCCTACCGTGATGTGCTCGTTGCACTTGTAGCTGTTGTGGTTTCACCTGAATTGTTCGGACTGACTTATATATTTATATTTCATTTTGTTATGCGAAATACGAACGCGTACGGGGTCCCGCGACCCCGGGGAAAAGCCCCAAAAAATTCCCGGATGAAGGTGTGCTGGAGAGACAAAATATAGTTTTTTAGTATGTTTTTGGTTTGGAAATCACAGAATATATTCATGTTCTTTACAAAGTTTTTTTAATTTTCTTGGTTTAAATTTAATTATTATTGCCCCAGTCGTTAGTTAGGATGGCCCTTAGCTGGTGGTAACATTAAATGGTCCTTCTACGTTGGATTGAATTGGTATAGTGGAATTATTTGTATGATATAAATATGTCTGTTCATGGTTCTGAAGCAAATCGTGTGGTTGAAAATGAATTTGGTAGCGTTTCGTTGGAAGAAACACGTATTCGAAGTAATAGATCGATAGTTAAGAGGACAATAGCTACAACTTTACGCAAATTGGAGGGAATTGTGTCGAAATTTGGTGGCAAAACAATAATAAAAGGGTATGTGAATAATCTATCTGAATGTTTAAAAGAAGCTGAGGCACATAATACTTAACTTCGCGCTCTAGAACATGAAAGTGAGCATGAAGCCGTTTTAATTTGGTATGAAGAACAATTAGAAAGAGTCAATGATGCCAAACTAGTGGCTGTAAGTCATCTTTAGGGGGCGCTTACATGAAGTATCCTCAGTCGCTGGAACCTTTCCTGGCATGCAAGAAAATTCGCAAATACCGAACTTAATCAGTTCAAAATCTGTAATAACATGTAGTTCAAAATCAAGTGGAAAAGGAGCTGAAGTTCGTGCGAAAGCCTTTGCCGCAGAGTTAAAAGCTAAACAATTAATGGAAGAAGAAGAGAAAACAAAACAAGAGTTGGAAAAACAATTAGAACTTGAGAAAAATATAGCTATGGCTAAAGAAATAGCTGAAAGAGCAAAACTCGAGGCTGATCGAAGAAAGACGAAAGGTCCAGCAAGTAAAGGAAGAATGAATGCGTCAAAGGGCGGAAGCAGAGTTCCTGGAAAATGAAGAGGAGAACCCACAAAGTTTGTCAAACAGACCACGTGACTTTGAAAATTACCAAATGATAAAGAACGACCTCCAACAGTAAATCAGCAAAGTCTTCTGAGGATTATAACAGAAAAATCAGCACCGGTGAAAGTTCCTGAAAACACTACTCATAAGGGAACATTAAACAGGCAAGTTGGTCAGAAACCTCCTAATGGAAATTGTGTACCAAGTATATATGTTCAACCCGGCTCTAATAATCTGTCAAGGTTAAAATTAACCACGTTTGACGGGGATTCACTTAAGTGGCCTGATTGGTCTTCTATGTTCAAATCAATGGTTGGTGATGCAAACATATCTGTTTCATTGACGATGAAAGGACTTCATGTAAGACTATTTTAATGTTTTAGTTAGTCGGAGTTTACTCGGACCTTAGTCGGAAGGGTTCGTAGAAAAAATGTGATGAGCTTGTAGAAATGTTTTGAACACGTTTTCGTATGGTTTTATGAAGTTTATAAAGTTTTAAGTAAGGTTTATTATTGTTAAATGTTAAGATAAAAGGAAAAGGATACTTGCTTAGGACAGATGTAAGTAGAAAGCCTTAGTTAATTCATTTTTGTGATTTAGTACTAATTTAATACATGTAAACATACCGATTTAATTTCATTATTATTTAGTTTCAGATTGTTGTTATTTGTGAATAAATCTTAATACTAAAATCCCAAGCGTGTATTGTATTATTGGATTATTGTATGTTAGCTCCAAGTTATCGTCGGTCCATTATCTGAAAATCTTGGTGTCTATTTAACGTGCTGATCGTGGTTTGGAGCTATTAAAGTATTAAAATGGATAAAGATAAAGTCAAGAATATTCGACGGGCTGCAAAAGGCACATTAACGAGGGCATTTATCGCTTGTAAGAATCTTATTGATGCTCAGCGCCCTGTTGTCGAAGTCAAAGAAGCGTTTGATGTTGTTAAAAATGCGTATAATGGTCTGGAAGTTAAGCATGAAGAATTTACAATGGTGTTAGATGACACCCAATATGACGAAGCTGAGGAATGGATGCAAGCTTGTAACAGTGAGTACATGAAGTTTTCTATGATGTATAATGATTATTTGAATGCCAATGTTGCTGAAAAGGAAAATGATGATGTAGTAAATCAGGCTATAAATGAAGATGGAAATAATGCAAATGTGGACGGTGAGAATGATGAAAACAATAGTGTAAATGATGACCAGGAAAGTTTAGATATGCATGAGCCTGCTGAAGACGAACTAAGTAGTGTGACAAAGAATGTGAAATTGTCAAGCCCCTTTGCCATGAAACACGAGAAGCCAAAACTGCCCAAATTTGATGGAGATGTAAGACAGTACTTTATTTTCAAGTCAGATTTCCAGCATGCTGTAGAAGCCCACTGTTCTGAAAGGGACACCCTTACAATTCTTCGGTCGTGTCTTAATGCCCAACCAGCAAAGTTGATCGAAGGGATAAGTTCAGATTTGAAAACAGCATGGAAGTACCTAGATCAAAACTATGGGAATCCAAGAGTGGTGTCAGACACAGTCACATCAGATCTAGAGAAATTTAAGATAATCCAGCCTGGTGAGGATTATCGCTTCTGCGAGCTTGTTAATTTAGTGCGAAGATCATACAATATTCTGAAAGAAGTCAAGAGGAAACAAGATATCGACAACACCCATGTAATATCCTTGATAGAGAGAAAGATGACCAAAGATGATCTTAGAGTATGGTCGCGCCATATCAACAGTCGTAAGTTTGAACCGTCAATGGAAAATCTTCTTGAATGGATGGAGGAGGAGATGACAGCCCGAATACGTTCTGGTGCCACAATCCGTAAGAACACTGGAACCAGATCAGGGGTAAATGCATTTGGTTATAGAGAATCGAAAGGGGGGGAAGTCAAATCGAAATGTTATGTTTGTCAGGAAAATCATTATGTAGATGAATGCAAAAAGTTTATCGATATGACCCCCAACGAAAGATGGAAAGTCGTAAGGGAGCAAAGAGCATGTTTTTCATGTCTGAAAAGAAGTAAAGGTCACACTGCTGTGAACTGTACTCGAAGGAGAGAGTGTGGTCAAGCAAATGGGAATGGTGACAACTGTAAGAAATACCATCACAAGCTGCTCCACTGCAACAACATCGAAGAGAGAACAGGTAATCGTGTCCATTCCACCCGAGATAACAACAGTACTACTATACTCCCTGTAATTACTGGTTTAGTTAAAGGAAAGGACAGTGTTATGTCAGAAGCTAATGTATTTTATGATAGTGGTGCCCAGATCTCTATGATTCGCAGAAGTTATGCGGAATCCTTGGCATTGGAAGGAAAGCCTATTAACATTGTGATCACTAAAGTTGGAGGAGTGGAAGAAGAGTTAACAACAAAATTGTATAAAGTTCCAGTGCACAATTCTGATGGGAAAAGAGTCCAAATAGTTCAAGCAGTTGGCATCGCACAGATTTCAGAAGACAGTCCCAATGGTAATATAAGCGAAGTCTCAAAAATCTTCGACATTCCTACTAGTATGCTGAAGCGCAAAGTTGGCCCGGTCGACCTTCTGATTGGAATTAATTACCCACAGTTCCATGCTGGTGAGACTAAAATTAAGAAGAATCTTGCCGTCAGAAAAAGTCCACTTGGTTGGGTGGTCTTTGGGACTGACTCAAAGGAAATGACTTTCCAAAACAATAACGTTTTGCATGTGCGTCTTGCCCCTCCAGTTGATTTGACAGATTTTTGGAAAACCGAATCAATGGGTGTTTCTCCCTCGTTATGCAATTGTCAAGAAGTTGAGATGTCTTTGAAAGAACAGCAAGAGTTAAAGTTGATAGAAGAATCCTGTGAGTTGGTTGGCAAGAAATGGATAATGAACTATCCTTGGAAGAAAGACCCTAGCCAATTGCCAAACAACTATTCGCAAGTCCTGAAGAAGCTGAAAAGTACAGAGCGTCGCTTGAGTAAACAGCCCAAACATGCCAAAGATTATGATACACAGATAAAAGAAATGGAAGATAGAAAGTTCTTGAGAAAGTTAACACAAGAGGAAGTCGCAGAATGGAAAAAGCCAGCCCATTATATCGCTCACCACGCCGTAGTTCGTGAAGAAAAGAAGTCTACGCCAGTGCGTATCGTTTTCAACAGTTCAGCGTCGTTCAAAGGACACTGTCTAAACGATTATTGGTACAAAGGTCCCGACCTACTGAATAACCTTTTCGGGGTAATACTGCGTTTCCGAGAGAATGCTGTTGCTGTTTGTGGTGATATTGCAAAGATGTATCATATGGTTGGCATCCCGCCAATTGATCAACATGTCCACCGCTTTCTTTGGAGGAGTTTCGAGACAGAGCGCGAGCCTGATACCTACGTTAAGACAGTTCTTACGTTTGGGGACCGTCCATCGCCCACCATGGCCATCGTTGCAATGCGTAAAACTGCTGAGCTGAAAGAGGATGTCAAGCCGGAAGCTGCCAATTCAATCAAGAAAAATACCTACATGGATGACATATGTGACTCGCAGAACACCGTACAAGCAGCCAAAGAACTGACAAGAGATATTGATGAAGTACTTGATGCTGGCGGATTCCACGTCAAGGGATGGGTATCAAACGCAGTGTTGAATGATGAAGAGCAACAAGGAGAAGTCGTACTTGGTCAAGATCCGCTGAACGATACACAGAAAGTTCTTGGAACAGTTTGGAACCCTCAACAAGATAAGTTTTCATTCAAAGTTAAATTGGGACACACTGATGTTTCAGAATCGGATGAATCCCTACGCTCTACAGTTCCAGGAAAGTTAACAAAGCGTATCATTTTGAGCAAGATATCTGGAATCTTTGACCCGATTGGAGGTGGTGCCGCTGTTCTGATAAAAGCGAAGATAGCGATGCAAGAGTTATGGCTACGAGGGCTGGGTTGGGATGACGATGTCCCACCAGACGTCAGAAAGAAATGGACGGTGTTGTTCAATGAAATGTCTACCTTAAATGAGATTGAATTCGAGCGATGCTTAACACCCCTGAATGCAATTAGTAATCCATGGTTAATTGTATTCTGTGATGCTTCTCGGTTGGCATTTGGTGCTTGTGCATATATGAGATGGCAACTTGAAGACGGAGCATTCGGCGTAAGATTTGTTGCTGCGAAATCTCGGGTGGCGCCATTGAAAGAACTCACAATTCCTCGCCTGGAATTACAAGCTGCAGTCTTAGCCAGCCGCTTGGCTAAGGCCATCCTGAAGGAAACCCGCCTGAGGATTGCACGAACAATCTTCTTCTCGGACAGTCGTGTCACACTTGCATGGATTCAAGGACAGCCGCGAACCTATAAACCCTTTGTTTCTTGCCGAGTTAGTGAGATTCAATCAAACTCCGACCCTTCCAACTGGCTCCATTGTCCCACTGCAATGAACGTGGCGGACGATTTAACGAAAGGTATTTCGGCTGAAGAAGTGAATGGTAGATGGTTAAACGGTCCGGTGTTTATACAGTTACCCGAGGAGCAATGGCCGATGGAAACTGGCGTACCAGAAAGAAAGGAAGTTAACAAAGAAAGGAGACAAGTCAAGATCGTATGTCCTGTCGCTGTCAGCAAGCCGTTATTCGACTGTAAACGGTTCTCGAAGTGGAAACGAGTAATAAGGATCACGAGTTACATCCAGAGATTTATCCAGAATTGTCGAATCAAGTGTGGTCGAAATGAGAGAAATCAACAACCAGAAGTTGGTCCATTAACCAATCAAGAATTGGAAAACGCGGAGGAGTACTGGCTAAAACAGATGCAGTCAAATCTCTTAAAGAGATTACCTAGAGGCGATTTCAAGACCCTGTCTCCATATAAGGACGATAGAAATATCCTCAGGGTAGGAGGTCGTGTGGATCCAACCTTAGTTTCCTACGATGAAAGACGTCCCGCACTTTTACCATATGATCACTATCTGTCCACCTTAATAGTCCGTGATGCTCACGAAACAAGTCATTCTGGTGTCGCCACGACAGTCGCCAAAATACGTAGAATGTATTGGGTCATCAAAGCTCATAGGATTGCGAAAGTCGTCAAGCAACGGTGCACAACATGTCGAAAGCTCGAAGCGAAAGTTGAAACCCAGCTCATGGCTATCCTGCCACCATTTCGTTTGCAGCCGTGCACCCCACCGTTCCTCTACTCAACGATGGATTACTTTGGACCAATCAACGTAAAAGTAGGCAGAAACAAAACAGTTAAACATTATGGTGTAGTATTCACGTGCATGAATACCAGAGCCATCCATTGCGAGATTGCAGTTGATGCCAGCACGATGGAGCTCTTGCAAGTCTTAAGAAGGTTCTTTTCATTCCGTGGTTATCCGAAAGTGCTCTTATCTGACAACGGAACGCAGATGGTAGGAGCAAACAACGAATTGAAGTTAATGATCGAAGGATGGAACAAAGATCAATTGGAAGAATTTTGCGCAGCCAGAGGAATGAAATGGCAATTCATCACACCATTGGCACCGCATCAAAATGGATGCTCTGAGGCGATGGTAAAAAGTGTGAAGCTAGCAATGAAGAGAGCAATCGGCGACGCCCTTTTAACACCATTCGAGCTATACACGTGTGTTTTGGAAGCTGCGAATTTGGTTAACCAACGGCCGATTGGAAGAGTACCAACAGATCCGGATGATGGCGGATACCTATGTCCAAACGATATACTATTGGGCAGAGCTACGAACGCTGTGCCTCAAGGTCCGTTCCGAGAAACACAAAATCCTCGCCACCGATTCGAGTTTTGTCAGAGAATTATTGATGCTTTTTGGAAGAAGTGGTCAAGAGACGTCCTACCGCTATTAACCCCACGAAGAAAATGGAATACGCAAAGTCGTAATGTAACGGTGAACGATTATGTTATAGTGTCCGAGCCAAACGCAGTAAGGGGAAAGTGGAACACCGGAAAGATCGTGGAAGTCTATCAGGGAGAGGACGGGTTGGTCAGGAATGTGAAGGTGAAAACTGCTACGGGAACCTACAGCCGACCTATCAACAAGATATGCGTAATTTATCCAGCAGAAGGCTACGAAGAGGAGTGAATGGGAGTTCTCCCATTGTCGGGGGGAGTGTTTCATTGACGATGAAAGGACTTCATGTAAGACTATTTTAATGTTTTAGTTAGTCGGAGTTTACTCGGACCTTAGTCGGAAGGGTTCGTAGGAAAAATGTGATGAGCTTGTAGAAATGTTTTGAACAAGTTTTCGTATGGTTTTATGAAGTTTATAAAGTTTTAAGTAAGGTTTATTATTGTTAAATGTTAAGATAAAAGGAAAAGGATACTTGCTTAGGACAGATGTAAGTAGAAAGCCTTAGTTAATTCATTTTTGTGATTTAGTACTAATTTAATATATGTAAACATACCGATTTAATTTCATTATTATTTAGTTTCAGATTGTTGTTATTTGTGAATAAATCTTAATACTGAAATCCCAAGCGTGTATTGTATTATTGGATTATTGTATGTTAGCTCCAAGTTATCGTCGGTCCAAACATTCTGTCCACAATGGTTTTCCATAGGTAGAAGAAAAACTTGATTTTCACCATGTTCCACCGAAGGGATTTTTTGGGATTTTTAGTATGTTAATCAGGACACCTTCCCTCACATTTTACCACTGAAAAAAATTCTATTGCAATTTCTTTGACCCCTGGTCACAGATTGACTGGACTACCCCCGGAGGCATAAATAATGAACGGTCCCTAAAGGCTCGTTTACCGACTTGCAAATTTTGCTGCGATTTCTAGAAGTGTGATTTTCCTCTTCTGATGGATGTGAACGAGTTAGGAATTTTCTGAGTACATTTACCCTCATCTGAACATTGTTAACATTGATAACTCGCCTACTTCTTCACATCCATCAGAAGAAGGAAATCGCACCTAAAATCGCAACACTGAAAAATTCCAAGTGCAAAGATCCAGACACACCGAACGCGATTCGACAACGTGACGCGTTTTTTAGTTTTTGCAAGTTAATAAAATAGCCAATGAGAGCAAAGTTTAAAAGATATGTAGACCAAATAACTCAAAATGTTATAACGCTTCTAAATATTTGGAAAATTTAAACTAAGATCAAAGCTATACGTTCAGTGAAAATAAAAAATTCGCGTCGCGTTGTCGAATCGCGTTCGGTAAACCGACCTTAGACGGGGCTTCTTGAGATATCGCATGATTGGTTTTCCACATTTGATGTCACTACAAGGGTCTAGTGTTGAATTATGCTGAAATGACTTCCTCTGGCACCTTAATGGTCTTTAATCTTACAAGTCTTCGAGTTCCTGTCATTTGTGGCCGTTACGTATGCCGCGTCAAGTACAACTTGTTCCCGCTTGATATCGATAGGCTTGAACACGATTAATTGTGCTGCAACCTAAGAACAGGTTGTCAACAAGATTGTTACAGCATTGTTACGACTGAACAAAGTTGTAACAATAGATATCAGTAAGCAACACGTCGTTGTTGGCAAAAGAAGTTGGCAAAGTGTCTTTTTTATGGGCAAACAATGTTAGACGATGTTGGATTGGGTTTAATAGGGCGAGGAGTCGACAAACAAAACAAACACCTTGTGTTTTTAAAAACCGATTTAACCAATGTTGTTGTTCTGGGCAAAGAAACGGAAAAAAAATTGGAAAACTATTCTGAAACTCAGTAATATTGAAACAAAATGACAAAATAACGGCGCTAGTTCATGGGAACGACCATTATCAGCGAAACACCAACAATAAGGGAAATCTGCCAGGATTTAACTGGGTGACCTCCTTGTCCTGATCCATTTCCAAAATAACCACCCCCGCCCACTCTCCTTCTCCCACCTCCTCTCCTTCCGCCACCTCCCCTACCCCCGCGGGCAGCTTTGACGGGCACACATTGAGAACTGTCAACACAGTGTCCATCAATACAGCATTCACTGAGACATTGGACAGTCAAACAGCCTGATGGATGTGAACGAGTAGGTGAAGTGTTTCTTGTCACCTTGACTCGATCTTCTCTATTCGTCGTCTTCGCTTCTGTCGGAACTTTTGGTTCATCTGTAGTCACGAAGTTTGTAGTTGAACGCTTATTCGACGTGGGCTGAGTTGAATTGTGAACACGGCTCGAACCCCTCAAAGAGAGCCTATACAGTAGAACGGTTATTATATGAATAATTCTCAAAAACTTTACCTGAACTAGATAACTCAATCACGTCTATACTGTTCTACCTGGAGGTAATTTGACGTGTAACGGCTCAATCAGGCATTAAAATAGCTTGTTTTTTTGAGACTTTGTGTCATTCTAAGGAGAGTATGTCCTTGTAAATCGAAAAGTGTGTACTTGGGACAGTGTACTTGGTCTTGGGAATAAATCCAGGAAAATCCATTTCCAGCCATTTCGACAGCAATTTTGTTTGAAGAAATATATATAAACCAGATATATGTATTTCTGCATGTTTTTATATGTTTCTGATTTTTCTGTTTATAACATGTCAAGAAACGCCTGTAAAATTACCAATGGCTTCAATTATTTCCCTATGGGCGGCGGTTCATGATAATTTCTGCAGAAATCATGCTGCAAAAACCAAGTACCAAGTGTAAAATTGTCTAAGTTACTAAATATACCAATATCCGTGAAACCCCTGTTCAGGCCCGATTGATATTCTCATCAGAAAAATATTCTATTCTAACAAAAATTAATATTTTTACCAGAGATTTTCTCTTCCATTCCGAAATCTATTAACAGCCAAATATTTACAAACCTTTTCAAAAGACAACTGCTACACGTTGAGTTTACACAGCAGTCGCCATCACAATGTACATCAAGTTCACATGATAACCCCAAACATCTCTCACGACAGAGTACATCACCCGCAGGTATGGTACAACATCTTAACTCACAGTTCTGACCAGATTTACATTCTTTTGCACTGGCCAGTAACACGAAACTGTGTAAAACAATCAGAAATTTGAACAACATGGCTTTAACAAAGTTTCACCACAAATGATTGACGATTCAGCAAGTGCGTGGGTATTTATCGAAAATACATTGACACGATAACAAAGAGCTCATTATATTTATTGCCCTTCAGTGATAATAGCTTCAGACCATCCAGTTAGATGGTCTGAAACAATTATAGAATAAATTATCGCTGAAGGGCAATCAATATAACATTTTTTGTTATGTTTCTTAGAAACCCCAAACAACAAGTAAGTTCTTCAAATTTTCGACAGCCAAATAGTTCATCAGTGTGAATAAATACGTTAATCCAATCAATGTTGTTTGTTTGCCTGTCTTCTCATTAGTATGCATAGTGTGATAACTAGTTTTATTATATACCAACAGTCAAAGTCGCATTTTTCTAGTGTTTTATTGGTCGAGAGCAATCACGTGAGAGTGACGAAATTAGACTGTCTCCCTCGCATTTACGTGCATTTGTTATTCAATTTGTCGTTTCTTTGACTATTGATATATAATAAAACACTTATTTGCTGAGACCTCGGGAAAGCAGTGTGTTTTGTGGACCCTCGACGTTTCCCTCGGGAAACATCGACGGTCTCGGGTCCACAAAACACACTGTTTCCCGGGGTCTCAGGAAATAAGTGATAAATATCAAACTAGTTATCACTTATCCCACTAGTTTACTAATAAGCATTTTTACTCCACAATTTCCCTCTCTTCAAAGCCCTTCCCACGTGAGGGCATTAAAACAGTTGGCTAATAGATTTAGCAGCTCGCTTGGAACGAATCATACTGGTGTATTTGTACGAACGATCAGGGAAAATGGCTTTTTGCCGATTTCCAGAGGAAACCAAGATGGCATATATTAGCTTAGAAAACATGGCAAAAGACATTTAATTAAAGAAAATAGCTTTGAAAATCAAGAATTTTTACGCCGTTACGCTGTTTACTAACACCCAAAAAACTAACCTCTTGTCAGAGATAGAAAGCGCTCTACTGAAACGTGTCTAAAATAGAAAGCCCTCGGTAGGATTTGCAGTATAGATATATTGCAGATATATTGCCAGACAGCAGATATATTGCCTTTTAATTGAGTGTAATGCAAACGCGAAATATAGAAATAATTTTTATTTTTAACATTACCGACGACTTGAAGACGCGATTTATTCATTTGTCTGTGAAATTCAACTACAGTCCAGTTAACAAAACAATTCAACCCACGTTATCATTAATATAAAAGCTACCAGCAATTTACTATTCCTGGATCAAATTAAAGTTTATGAATTAATGGTAACATGCACTCCGGTAAAATAAATGAATACAATCTCTGAGCAAATTAGATTCAAGACCCACGTCTAGTGACTGACAGGGTGTTCTTATAATTGTTACGACTGAAATTGACTGTAATACAGGATTGTCCTGCTAATGTGCTGCCCATACCAGGGCTGCAAATTACTGTCGGACATCGGACAATGTCCGACTAAATTTGGCAAATGTCCGAGCAAAAGTAATTTTGATCGGACATTGGTCTGATCACAAAAAAAATTGTCACATTATTTACAAATTACTCAATTTGCATTTGCAATAAAATTTACGAGGCATTCTAGCATTTTACTTAACGTTGCGCCGGAATGGCTATACATACTCGTGACTTATATATATCTTGTGACGAATATATTGTCCGACCAAATTTAGTGATGTTGGTTTTTGTCCGACCAAAATCAAAGCCCGGTCAAATATTTATTTGCGGCCCTGCATACAACGTAGTTTCACACTATTTTTCTATGATTGCATTGAAAACAAAATTCAGAATGACTATGGTAAGATACTTTGCCAAACTACCTTCAATTAACTTGTTTCTTCTTGAAATATTCAACATTATTATTTATTGAGAATAATTCAAGAATTCTGATTGGCTAAGAGCTGTCGGTGAAATCGTCATATCCACTCGGTAGCTGCTCAAATTTGGAGTTATGACATCACCGTGGAATATTGAAAACAAATATACCACACGTTTGGCGTCATTTCGTGGTATATTAAAAAACAATGTAACACGTTATTTTATGGTAGTGCATTTTCCGCGCGTAATACTAAAATACTCAAAATTTGCTAATTTCACAGGGCTATATTTTCCGTGTATTACAACATTTTCAACCAAATTTGGCAATTTTACTAATTTAAGGATTTTCTTTTAAGCCATAATGATAGATTTCGTCCTTCTTGTTCGGATCAAAATTTTAGTCTATAGCTGGAATCATCTATTATATTATACCTCAAATTCAAATTGTCCAATCAGGAAGCTTAGTTTGTGCCACGTGAGCATGAAATTAATCGCGATATCACGCCTTACGTCATCAATTAGCGAGCCTGCGTTCCTTTTGACAATGTTCCACCCCATGTTCCCCGGGGAACATGGGGTGGAACATTATTCGCGTAGACCACGCGGGACAACACGCATGACAACAAGATGGCCGACAAAACATAAATAGTATTAATGAGTGATGAATAATTCAATTTTAAACCTAAAACCTGGGGCTTTTTCAAACCTAAAACCCGGGGCTTTGTCATTAATATTCCAAACGATATGTGATTCGAAAGAAAAGCGACGATACTTGCGTTAATCCGAAAATAAAACATCGTATTCACGAAGGTATCTGTCAAGTTTTTAACTCTCAACTTGGAGGCTTTTAATTTTCGGTATAATATATCATTTATAGACCCTCCGCTCGGGGGATTCGGCGAAATATTACCCTCAGTGATGATATTTCCCTCGGGGCAAAGCCCCTCGGGAAATATCATCACTTCGGGTAATATTTTGCCGAATCCCCCTCGCTCCAGGTCTATAAATGATAAAAGTTCGACGTCTACTAAATCGGTTCCCAAACTTGTGCCGTATTTAATTTGATTTGGTCGGGCGCATGAAAAGCGGTTCGCCGTCTAAACCTTGCATTACTGTAGAAATTATTGAGGAGTGGAATGATAAATTGCTGGCAACTCATGTTACATATGTGTTTCTCAATCTTACGTTCTACGAGGTATTTCTCTATGTGGGTTATTCCTATTCTGTTCTAGTTTACCGTGAGCGCGAACATTTGAAGGATAGAATTTATCTGTTGTGGTCTGTAGTGCCAAGTTTGTAGGAAACTGTGATCTGAGAGAATCTGTGTTGGTTGGTGACATTCCTAGCTCTGTCCTGCCGTACACTCCCAGCACGGCGTTATCGTGGAAATCTGCCGTTAACTAGAACAAAAGAACTTCAGAATCACTTGTGGTGCACGTGAGCATCTCCAACTCATTAAAAATTCATAAGTATATTAGCCAACCATATTGCTTTATTTTGCTCACATGATAATACTGGATACCTGGTGAAGTATATGGATCCTGTCAGTCCTAAGAACTGGATCAAAATTAACTCAGTCCTAGGACTGGATCAAAATTAATCAAGTCCTTGGATTGGATCAAAATTAGTTCACCTCACTTTAAGTAGTGATTCATTCGTATGAGACGTCATTTCAAATCCTCCAATTCGGACTGAATTAGATTTGAAGTCCTCGCATTTTGATCCAGTCCTTGGCTTCGCCTCAGACTTGATCAAATTACTCGGACTTGAAATCTAGTCCAGTCCTCATAGTCGAAAAAATGTAATCCAAATTTGACAAGTTACCGTGTGTTAATTATTACGTTTATAAGTTTTCTGTTTTCGTATTTATAAAGGTCAGACTTTTACCTGTCAAATGACACCTTTATGGAATCATTGCGATAAAAGTGACCAAATACGACCGTTATTGTGGACCATGCTTGCGTGCAGGGGCGAAACTAGCCCCTTTTAATTGGGGAGGCGTCTGCTAGAATTGCTCTGCGAAAGCCGATGATGCCCTGCAGAAAAAATTTTTTTTTCACTATTTCTCCCAAAAATGTTGGCGAGCGGGGTGGGTGGGTGGGGAGGGGAGGTCGAAAAAATTTTTTCAGACAAATTCCTGTTAAAACATGCATGAAACCCATAGAAATAATAGACATAGAATGCGTGCTCCTATCTCTTCTCAGTAAAAATTTTGTCTCCACAAAATGGCGGATTTATAAGGGCATTTTGGCTAGTCCCAGACTCCTGTGGCGTGGAATTTCGCGCGGTGCCGGGAGTGCGAATTGTTTTTTTCAACAAAGTTTGCAAAAACAATTCTATCCAGACTTGAAGTGGAAAAAAAGTGTTTTTAATGGAGAAAAACCCATTCCCGTGGGGTTTTTTACGAAGAGCAATAGTTCTGAACAGAATATATAGAGAAATCGTCGTTTCAAAATACATTTTCAACGTTGTTGTGCAAGCCAAAACAAAACACGAAAAATCAAGACAAACTGAAACTCAAGAGGTATGTTTTAAAAAATATATTTCAACTGTTTTATAATATAAATAGAGTTCAATAATCTTTTTAAACTTACACAACTACTTTTTATACTTTTTTATACGTTGCTTGAGCTTGAGGCAACGCTTTTGAAACCATATGTTTTCGACGATCATTTAGGCGATTTACAGTTTTAAATATCAACAACTAAATATTTTTGTTTCAAAAACATGAAAACACTTCGTTTAGATTGAAGAAAAACAAAACCCGACGAAGAATGAACTATCATCTCGTAATTTTATAAAGTATTAGCAAAACAGTTACGTTCAGAGCTTGCAAAAATGTTTTATGAGTAAGTTATATTTTATACGCGAAACTACACGAAAAAACTACTTGTTTTTTATACAAGGCTGCACGATTTTCACCGTTTTTGTAACGGCACATTTGCTTTGAGCCTTTAAAGAACTTAATATTTCAAATTCTATCCCCAAACTACAAATACCAAACGTTTTGACGATGAAAACTTTATAGTTTTAGTTTTGTTTATACTTTGTAGTTTGCACTCCTACTCAAATTCAACATGGCGGATTTATAAGGGCATTTTTGTTTTCAGTTTGGACACCGGTCACGTGACCAAGCACGCATTCTAGGTCTAATATTTCTATGATGAAACCCTTACTTTTTTTTACCAATATCTGTAAAATTTATGTCTATAAATTCTATTCAATTCCCTCTGGAAGCCCTGGAAGCTACTTAATAACTCTACATTCTATCATTTAAAATCTTTCATTGCCCTGCCAATCCAGATGATTTGCCCTGCCAATCCAGATGATTTGTACTTTGGGGGTGAAAGTTTCGTCCCTGCTTGCGTGTATACTAACAAGGCTCTTACTACTGCGTGGACCTGGCTTATTCTCAGTGTAAGAAATCAAATTCTTGTCACTAAGCTATAAACCTTACCCTGGACGTATCCTTACTGGTATTTCCCATCCGGTGGTTACCAACACCGCCTAGGTCACAAAAATACCCATTTTAGATGCTTGGAATCAACCTCGTTCACAGGCTCTTACCTCCACA
Source organism: Paramuricea clavata (assembly GCA_902702795.2). Classification (NCBI taxonomy): domain Eukaryota; kingdom Metazoa; phylum Cnidaria; class Anthozoa; order Malacalcyonacea; family Plexauridae; genus Paramuricea; species Paramuricea clavata. The sequence continues at coordinate 23,841 of CACRXK020005778.1, forward strand.
AAATGGAATTCTAAAATCTAGCAGATTTTTAATTGATGATGATGATGTTGATAAATATTTGATATTTATACTTTAATTTATAACTTGCATTTTGTTTTGCAAGTTTGATTTGATTTTAAAGGGATCCAAGATAGTTAATTAGAAATCTGCTAGATTTTAGCAGATTACGTCACCAGCTCCTACCAGGGTCTTTCCTCCACAAGAGGTAAGAGCCTGGGAACGAGGTTGGCTTGGAATAAGAACTTTTCTTTGCAAACCTGTATTTTCGACTTTCTCCATGGAAACCCAAACTGTATTGTAATAAACATGTCCATGTCTACACCTTCAATGTCAGGGGCGCTGGAAGCAACGTGAAACGGGAGGGGGGGGGGGCAGCCATTTAAAAAAGGCACTTAATACTTCTGAGCCTTTGCTGTACTGATACTTGATTACTTGTAGCCAATATTGTTAGATAATTTTATTCACTGCATGCATGACGCTAAAGACTAAAATGTATTGTAAAACAACACGACTCAATTTATTTACGAAGGTTTTCTTTTTCACTTATTTTCATAAAGCTGAAAGAAATTTCTTATTCAAATTTGAGCTAAATTGCTTAAAAACAGTTCTCAATTTCAATTCATGCGAATAACGCACCACTTTCGAAAAGTACCGGGTGTCCCAAAAAACCTTGCGCTGTTTGATTTAATGTGACATAAAAACTATAAAAGCTATTGCACTCAAATAAGTTATATTGTATTCAGAAAGGGCTAACTTAGATTTTGATATATAACATTTGAATATCCGTGCAATATTTACTGAGCTATCGATGTTTTAAATCGAATAAGCATATTTGACAATTATATAGTTTTATTGTGGCCAAAAGAACGAATGAAAAACATAATTGTTGGATAAACATTTATTCATTTATCATAGAAAGTATGTCCCCTTGCACGTATACAATGTCTTGCACGGGAAAACATAAAAGCCAAACTCTTTGATCTTTTGTTAATCGAAGCATATTCGAAAGGCGAACGAGACCAACTTTATAATACGAACTCTCAAAGGACGTCAAATATGCTTTCGAACGTTTTTAAATGTTTCATGCTTATTTCGCTTCCCAAGAAACACGAAAGGTTAACTTATACTAGGACATTACCCGAAATTAAAGTTGAGCTGAAATGCTGAAATTGTTAATTTTTGTGGAAAATGGCAATTTGTTTTCATATAAATTTGATCAGCCATGTTTCTCGATTTTTTTACTCATTTTTAAAGCGTGCGCCACATTCAAACGTTTGTATCTCACGTACTATTACATGAAATTTTTAGGGCTGTATATCAAAATCTAAGCTAGCCTTTCCTCAATACAATAAAACTTATTTGAGTGTAATAGCTTTTATAGTTTTTACCTTACATAAAATCAAACACCGCAAGTATATATATATATATATATATATATATATATATATATATATATATATATATATATATATATATATATATATATATATATATATATATATATATATATATATATCTTAAAGGGTATGGGCAACAAAAAATTTTATTGATTTTATTGCATTTCATCTGAAAGAGCATGAAAAAATAAGCCGATTGGCCGTTTACTGCTCTATTCTATCTCATCTGGTTCCGAAGTTATACGCAAAAATGTGCAAAATATAAATTGCTGATTCAGCACATTCTGTGACGTCATAAGCTGGGTAAGTATGTTTATTGAATAGTAAACTAAAGCATAGCTGAATTATTATTAGCTCAAATCAAATGAAATTTTGCATACAGATAGTACATGATGAGATGCATGGGAAAAATACTTCTAATTTCGTTGTCAAGGCAACACAGTCGTTCCCAGGCCTCTTACACTGATTTTGAATAACTAGTTGCATTTATCTATGTGTATGTCATTTTCGAATTATTATCATGCAAGTAAACTTTTGGCATGCATAAGTATCATACACATACTTCTGATATTATTTTATTCTTATCAGTACCTTGAATAAAGCTGTTTCATAAAATTGGCGCAAGGGGCCTGGAAACGACATTGTTACCTTGGCAACAAAATTAGAAGTGTTTTCCATGCGTCTCATCATGTACAATCAGTATGCAAAATTTCATTTGATTTGGGCCCATAATAACTGAGCTATGCTTCAGTGTAGTATTCAATAAACATACTTACCCAGCTAATGACGTCACACGTTGTGCTGAATCAGCAATTTATATTTTCACATTTTTGCGTATAACTTCGGAACTAGATGAGATAGAATAGAGCATTAAACGGCCAATCGGCTTATTTTTTCATGCTCTTTCAGATGAAGCAATAAGATAGATAAAGCAATTTTTGTTGCCAATACCCTTTAAAGAGTAAATTCTAAGTTTTGAAGATTAAATTCTATATTTTGAAGAGTAAATTCTAAGTTTTGAAGAGTAACTTCTAAGTTTAGAAGAGTAAATTCTAATTTTGAAGCGTAAATTCTAAGTTTTGACAAGGAAATTCTAAGTTTTGAAGAGTAAAATCTAAGTTTTAAAGGGTAAATTCTATATTTTGAAGAGTAAATTATAAGTTTTGTAAAGTAAATTCTAAATTTTGAAGAGTAAATTCGAAGTTTTGAAGAGTAAATTCTAAATTTTGAAGAGCACATTCTAAGTTTTGAAGAGTAAATTCTAAGATTTGGAGAGTAATTTCTTAGTTTTGAAGAGTAAATTCTAAGTTTTTAAGATTAAATTCTAAGTTTTGAAGAGAAAATTCTAAGATTTGAAGAGTAAATTCTATGTTTTGAAGAGTAAATTCTAAGATTTTAAGAGTAAATTCTAAGATTTGAAGAGAAAATTCTAAGATTTGGAGAGTAATTTCTTAGTTTCGAAGAGTAAATTCTAATTTTTGAAGATTAAATTCTAAGTTTTGAAGAGTAAATTCTAAGTTTTGAGAGCAAATTCTTAATTTTGACGAGTAAATTCTAAGTTTTTGAGAGTAAATTCTAAGTTTTGAAGAGAAAATTCTAAGTTTGAAGAGTAAATTCTAAGATTTAAGGAGCAAATTCTAAGTTTTAAAGAGTAAATTCTAAATTTAGAAGAGCAAATTCTAAGTTTTGAAGAGTAAATTCTATGTTTTAAAGAGTAAATTCTAAGATTTGATGATTAAATTCTAAGTTTTGAAGACAGAATTTTAAGTTCCGAAGAGTAATTATA
>CACRXK020005779.1:0-16061 GCA_902702795.2 Paramuricea clavata
ACTTTATGGGTGAGAACGGAAGCGACGTCACGCCGGACAGTGACGTATTTCCCGTGGGTAAACACCATCTTATATTACAATAGTGTCCATTTAATAGTAGGTCAGTGTACATAAACTTTCAGCCAGAATGGATGAAATTAATTGGGTGCAAGTACAAGCTTTTGAGACAAAACGGTTAAAAGATTTGAGTATTTTACGCGGTTCCGATGCTTTTTTATTATTTCAAGAAAGATTGGGTAGTGAATTATCGTCTTGGAAATATTGGGATGAAATGATTGAACCACTAGAAAAAAACAAACTTGATATTTCACATTTTTTGTTTACGGCTGAACGTTTGGGAACAAGCGGGGAAGATGCTATTTTGGACGATTTTATAAACTATTTGTATATTACATACAAGTGTGGTGTGAGTGAAAAAAGTATAATTTATGAAAAGTACAAGCAAATTGTGTTTCCACATTATTCAGTTTATCTTTGAAGTAGTAGGAAATTTGTGTTTAAAAGGAATTTTGTTGCGTGCATGTTTTCAGACAATGTTAAACAATGGCGCAATCATGTCACGAGAAATGTACAGCAAATAATTGTGACAAAGGTAAACCAACCCAATGCGCGAAGGTTTTGAAGGTTTTGTTCGAGGGCGAAAGTTGTGCCTTACTATATAATGAAGATGACGCTTGGTTTGATGACGAGGACAAAGAATTTTGTTTTACCGAAGACAATAAATGGTTTGAAGATGCGTGGGTGCAGGGTCTAGAGGAGAAAGAAGAAATGCGGTCGGGATATAGAAAAGCGGCCGAGCAGCAAGTTCAGCAAGCTATGGAAGCCTTGGAAGAGGCGCAAAAACAGTTTGATGCTGCGCAATTCGATTTTGACAGTCAAGAAAATAAAACTGTCGAAAATGTTTCGCTTTAAAGAGACGGTGTTTAGTTACATGTAAATTACAATATAACAAATGTAGTATTATACTGTTTTCAGTTTATATGGTGGGAGCTTTGTTATACACTGGTTTAATGTAAATGTGAGTTTATATCTTATTTACAAAATGTTAAAGTGTTCGATGTATGCGTATATTTCGCTGTATGGCTTTATTTCACCGTTTGGACACAGGCTTTTGATTTTTATACTGTAAAGTTTCTGTATATCGAAGTTTTCAATGATTTTGTGGTTCCGCACGCCAGCACCACGTACATAGTCAACCTTCCAAGATGCGAGGAATTGGTCAAAATATAATACCGCCGCTTTCCAGTTTTCGTTGATTAGTTTATCTGCATTGGCGTAGAATTGCTTGGGGTGTAGACAGTTGTTGTTTTCTTTCAATTGTTGCGCCGTTGTTAGGTGAGATAGAATATGAATGAATAATTCCTGCTGATCCTTTGCGTTTCCGCACCAGTTGATAGGTTTGCCGCACATTCTAGGTAAAAAAAGATGGTATTTTTTAATTTTTTGTGCGTATTTGGTCAAAAAAGCTGTTTTAGTCTTTGCCCATTTTTTACCATATTTGGTCAAAAATTGTTCAACTGTGTGATTTAAAATTGTTCAACTGTGTGATTTAAAAGCGTGCGTTACGTTGTGTTTTTCGGAATAAAATGGAGATCCCGCCGAATGTAAAATATGTGTATTTTAGTAATGATACAGACAAAATTTTTGGTATTTTTTTTGCGGGAAATTGTTCAGAATTGATTAATAATTTTATTTGCGACAGTGGTACATATCATCATGCTTTGAATCTTATTGTTCCTGACGCACCTTTGACGAATTGGGGGTTGTTATTACCCGGTGAACATGCACGCTTTTATGGGTAACGTTATTTATTTATCTACTTGTTTTTTTGTACTTTTAGTTGAACGATTTGTTTTATATTTTTTAGTCCCAGCCAAAAAACGCGGGTATCGTGTTTTGGTGTAAAGATTTCGACCGCTGAATTTATACAGCTGCAGCCCGAGGATAATGTAGATTTTGTAAATTTATCGACCGCTCTAGAGTAACGCAACTATAGTAGGTTGTTAGCTATATAAAACAATTTGTAAAACGAAAATTTAAATTCATTTTACACTACGCTTGTGTGTGCTTGTTTCTAAAAAATGTGTAACTCCTGGGAGTTGTGTACGAAGCAGTGGTTGGAGGAGCAATTTTTACAGCATGGTAAAGATTAGGTGCTACCCGAAAATAAATGGAATTTAAGTGTTTTAGTATATAAGCTTGTGGACAAGGGTATTTTACCCTGGGACACGCGCCATGATCATTCTGTTTATGAAATACTATGTTTGCATATTTCCAAAATTGTTTTGGAAATGCTACAGATACCCTCGTATGGGGTTGTGTTACCCGAACACGTATATGTTCCCACTAGTACACATAATATTTTGTGTCAAGCGCAGGATAAGGTGAGAGCTGCTTGTACAGTGTTTGAGAGTCAAACGGGTGTGAATATCGATTATTATCACCGCATAAAAACAACAAGAGATAAAAGACCAAAACATCCGTCGTATATTACTACGGGTAGAGTTACAAAGTGTAAAAGGTTAGTTATTTGGTTCCAAAAAATTTGTCTATAGTAGTTTGTTTTTTGTCCTTTTCTTCTTTTGTAACGGCTTTCGGGAGGCTGTTTTTTTGTATTTCCTCGCGCCGTGACAACCATTCTAACCCAACGCAGTTTATAATTATTTCGTTGACGGGTTCTGTACGCGAGTCGAAGTATTCGCCAGAATTCACATATTCATACTTGTATTGCCCATCGCAGTATTGATATCCCGTGTATAAAAATTGGGGTCCTTCGTGCGAGTGCTTTGATTTTTCGTCACGGTTTTCTTGCACTTTCTTTTGAGAGAGGTGGTAAATCCCCATACGACAATAATCACAGAACTGTCTAATATCAGGTTCGAGGGGTAAGACATCGCCGACAAAACATTCCTCATGCTTACAATGCCACCCGTTGCAACACGCGCTTTGAAAAACTTTAATTTGTTCAGTAAGATCCATACCTTTTTTCTACCTTTTTTCTACTTTTCTTATTGTGTTACTTTTCTCAATGTTGTTTTTTAGACCCCGAACGTAGTCTTATACTCTTGCGTGTTATCCAAATATGGTCAAAAACGATGGAGATAAGTTTTTATGGCGCCGACGATGTTATATTATACACAAAACAATTAACAAATGAGGAATTTACGCAAGCTTTGGAGTGTGTCATCGGCGCAAATTGTTTGTTGACGCGATATTGTGACGGCCATGTACCAATATTTTCAGGAGGTGGATATTGCCGCGAAAGGGGTTATGTGCAAAGATTTTGGGAATATTTTACTATAAACGAGACGTATAACATAACAAAGCATGTCGGATTGTTTATTACTTGTTTTCGAGTTACCGGGTGTGACCCCCAGCTTATTCTACATCATTTGTGGTGTGCGCAAAGAAGCGGGAAAAGAAAGCGTGATGACGAGTTCTCTGAAATTGGAACGCCCAAAAAATTGGTCGGGTAATGTGGATTCGCAAAACAAGTTATTTTTAAATATAGTTGCACGTTACTTATGGCTGCGTGTAAATCAGACATACCCGGTCAGTGTTTGCGAGGGTAAATGGGTTACAATGGTACCCGTATTAATGCGTAATGACTGGACCACGTTGACAAATGCGCATCGCGAGTATGTGGATCAGTTTGGCGAACTGTTATGTTATAAACCGCTGTTAACATGGTATGATTGGTCGCGATTATTAATTGTGGCCCGCAGTAAAGCACGTTTTGCAACCCTTCAAACTCAAGATGAAGCGCCACTTGTAACATTTGATTATCGGTGGGAAGACAATGGCGCAAGAATGTGTATGAACAGCTACGAGCTTGCATGAGTATGATGGGTGATAAATATGCGTGTGTAGATAATTTGTTGGATTATATAGTACTTTTAGAGTAAAGATTTTATTTTGTGTATTTGTTTAATTACAAAGTTTATACTACAATAATATTGTTATTAGCACTATCATCAGTCAATATATATTTTTTAATGTTCTCTGTGCTTTGTACATCGTCCCATTCTTCTACCGAGATCTTGTGTGTGATTGCGAACCAGTCTTCTTTGTCCACAAATTTTAGTTTTCGAGCAGCATATCCTGTAAAAAAAAATTTTTAGCCCAAATTTTATTTTTATAAATTTTGATTAAATATTAAACAATACCTTATCGATTAGCGCATACTCGTTTGGTTTTATATTCATGACAAGTGTGGGTTGTTTCACGCTTGTTAAAATCCCAAACCCATCAACAGGTTTTTGGAGGGGGTCGTGGTTTGGCGGTAGTAAGTATAGATGTACAGGTGTTTTGCCCTGGTTATACAAGAAGTTTAGTTTTCGACCACCCAATTTCAAGACAGAGTTCCCCATTGTATCATGATACGATGTTATATCACCAGGATATCGACGTTTTTCTAAACCGTCGCCGAATGTAGATGCGGCCATAGTGCGTGTTTGACTACGTGTTTGCATACGTCTTGACATTGTGAACAGTTAAGCGTGACTAACCTTTATGACAGCTTGATGTAAGAACCTAGAGTGTGCAAATACTTTAGCTGATATTGGGTCCATGTGGGTGACATAATTGAATAACATCGATGCCCCTCTGTACAATCATACTGTAGTTTTGCAAGCAAAAGAATGCTTTGGCCTGGAAGTAAATGGGCTTGATATTGACACGTCGTACAATGTTCGGGAGTGCAACGCAAAAAAACATTATCGCCGGGCCAAAGTGGTGGCTTTCCACCTTCGGGCATAAGATATACGTTGTAGCCGCGTTCCGATGAATTGTAAATTACATAACGCTCGTTCTTAAAATCCAAATGCGTGTTGACTGTAAAAGCGGTGGCCATTTTTTACTAAAATTGATTTTATTAACTTGGGTTTAAATAGCGTTGGGTTAAAAACAGATATATAATTTTCGACATACATGGTCAAAAAGTATAAAATACAAAAGTATAAAATACAAAAGTATAAAATATGCGTATAAAATGATCGCCCTACTAGTATACATTTGTTTTGTTATAGTCAGCCCAAGTATAATATTTTGGTACGTTGTTGAATCACTTGAATTATTTGAAAATGGCTGGTGTGACCAATAAATTAAAAAGACAAAACGAGGAATTGGAAAATGACGAATTGGAATTGACGCGTGAGGAATTGGAAAATGACGGTGTGGGTATTTATCCCGAAAGAGAATATGCTTGCGACCAATGTAGAGGGGTTGCAATATTCGATGATCACCACAGGGATATATGCCATTTGACACCCAAGGAATACTCTGACTACGTGGAAAGGCAGGAAATGCCGGAAGAGGATTATGTCGAGAATATGGCAGCGCTTGAGTATTGGGAATATTGCAAGAGTAAGATGAATAAGGACACAGATAGGGTGTCTGAATGCGCGACTGATGGGGGGAGTGAAGACAACGCGGAGTCTGTGGTCGATGATGATGATGATGATGATGATGATGTGGAAGCTGAGCAGGTTGAGAAGTTTGATCAGGCATGTGGGGAAAGGAAGAAATGGTTTTATCCAAATCCTGAAGGTTTATATTATTGTGACATTTGTGGAAATGACTCTGATCAAGTTTGTGCACATGACGAGTTTAGGTTAGACACACTGCTAGGTAGAAACTGTAAAGCACAATAGTTTTGTTTTATTTGTAAAAAAATCTATCAATAAAATAATGATAATAAAAAAATAATAAATCTTGCCAGTACAATAAAAAAGCATAAGTATATATTAAGTCGTATGAGTTTTACTGCAAAGTTAATTATGTCTCCGAGTTTATTATCCCGCGCCATTTCTACGGACAACATACAAAGTCGATTATTGAAAATAAAAATTGGTTTTTTTCTTCACGAGCTTCTGTGTCTTGCCTTTCTCCGTCATTCTTTAGTGAGTAGGTAACACTGTCCGCAACAATTCTTGGGTTGTGTACACATTTTTTTAAAGCAGTAGACATATTCTGTTCTTGGTTTTTCGGCTTGTTTTGCAAAATACTCTCTTCGTTTGCTTATTACGTGCGTTTGCAAACTGTCCCACAGACCCGACGTTTCCGGTTTTTTACTTTCCGTTGTTTTTATTGCAATTTTTCGACATCCACCCGTATTATCACCTGTGTGATACTGCTTATGTGCTTTATGGTGGGCTTCGGTAGCAAGTTTGCAGGCGCCACAATCGCTTGCACAGGAACAATCGATATGCATACACTGGTTTGACATTTTTTAACAATCAATTTTCGTCCCAACCTTTATAAAATTAAGCAAGGCTTTCTATTAGAATTTTGACCATATATGGTCAAAAGAAAAAATCTATAGTTCAATCTTTATGAAATTAAGCAAGAATTTGAAATTTTGATCATATATGGGCAAAAATGACTCAAAAGAGAAAAATCCAACCTGGGTCAATATGTTTGTTGTGGTGTGGGGTTATTTGATAGAGGGTGCACCTTTGCAAGGGTTTACAATTGTCAAAGAAAAATTGAACATGGAACAGTTAGCACGTAAATTTAATATACCGCAATCTCCGTTTGTAACATGTTTTTGTACTAAATCGCAACGCGCGATATCTGGCGACGATGATTGTTGTTTGGGGTGTTTAAAACTAGAGTGCACTATTTTGAGAACAGCATATCGCGATTTGGTCGTTGACAAGCACACATCTTTAACAAACATGATGCAAATAAATCTTTGGTTATGGCTACAACGACATCTGTATCTTGTACATGCGCGTCGTGTACGAAATGGTTGGCACCCGACCCTGGTACGGGGCGGGTTGTAATCATGTGTGCAGAGAATCGTTGTTTGTGTGAAAAGGAAGTTAATTTGGAGGGCGAGCGGGTCGGAGGGGAATGGCGTGTGTATTATCGGTGTGCGAGACGGGGATGCGGGTACAATTTAAATGCCTTGGCAGTAAATTTGAAACAACAAAAGACTATTTTAAAACATTGTGAATATTATTTACTCGATCAAGATGTTCGTTGTGATTGTAATAAAATTGCGGGTTATTCTATAGAAGATGTACCCTTGCTTGGGTTACAATTGTTTTTTGTTTGTCGATTGGGTCGGTGTCAAATGCATCAGAGTACATTGGAGGTGGATGCGTTAAGTCTACGCGGGGTTCGCTGCCTTTGCCGCCAACCGTGTGTTTTGAGGGACGGCTTTTATATCTGCCCCCATGCAGACGATACCTACAACTGTGGTTTTTGGATTGCACAACAAGATTCGATCACACATATGCAAATTGAAATTACATGCGAACAATTATTGGAGCATGCATATTTAGCGTTTCCTTATTATGCGCAAAGGGTTTGTGATAAACCTGGACGCTTAAAATTTAAATACAATACCAATTATACAAATGGGTATTTGGGGTATGTATGTGGGGATCAAGATTGTGATGTGTTTGTTACTGATATATTAAACTTTTATAAATAAGAAAATTACTTTTATTTGTTTTTTCTTCGTCGAGGATAATTGATAAACGCCTCACGCAAAGCCCTTTGTGCCAATTCATGTTCACCGGCTACAATACCGCCAGTTTGTCGGGGTTGTGGGTGATAGCGCGGTTTTTGAATTTGTGGTTGTGGTTTTTGAGTTTGTGGTCGTCCATTTTGAAATGATTGTAAACTTCTAGTGCTATTATTAACATTGATATAAAAATTGCGTGTGCGTCGTTGCGGGGGGGCCTTGCCTGCCTGTACCCCCATCTGTTTTCTTTCTCCCGACGCCACATAGCTTGTCTTCTTCGACGCCGCATAGCTTGTCTTCTTCTGCGTTGAGCCGCTTTTTTTTTTCTTATACCGGCATAAATTAACCACGGTAAAATACCACCCTCTTGTTTTTTGGATTTACTTCGTTGGTGTTTACCACCCTTAAAATTACCGCCGTATTGCATCATGGAGATGTTCAAGACACGATCTGTCGCTATATGTAATGGAGAATGTATACGTGTACGTTATATAATAATAGATGTCACATTTCAAAACAATGATATGATTTTACACGCACAATATGCAGGTTTGTATTTTATTATAGAATTTGTTTACAGACGCAACCAAATTCTTACACCACGTGTAAACTATGCATGTTTTCGCGAGCTACTAAATCTACGTCATGAACCGTTGAAACATATGCGTCGTTGTGCATTCTATATGACAACACGGATAAGGGAATGGCGTATGTATTTGTCACATTGTAACGAGCAACAATTTGCACGGTTATTGCTTAAGGGTACAAAAGTATATATCGCAAACTCTTTAATAAATTCTATGCAAAGATGGCTAGCAATGTATTAATCAGACATATCGGAGAACATATGACTATTTATCAATATTATGGACGCACGCGGAAAGTGTTTTTGAAATTGTTGGCTAGCAATGCTGAAATGTGGGTGTACAACACATATACAGAATATCGGTATACTTTTTATCTGGAGGGTACAAATCATAGGGAGTTCTACGGTCAAATTGTGGTGGCGCTTGGTAATCGTGACAATTTTTCACGCGAATGTTCGAAAATATTACGTGTGTCCGAAAATTTATTTAATAATGTTTTATTTAATAATGGCTTATTACAAACGTTAATTTCTGAACAACAATCGACACGCACTCTATATGGAATTTTTAACATATTTTGCGGGTTTTATGGTGTAATGTTAGATGGGCGCGTGTTACAGTTCTTAGTAGATACACGCACAATGTGTTATCATGGAGAGGTGGAGTGTTGAGTTAAAATGCTGTATATTAGAGACAAAAGTTTTAAATATTATAAATGACGGCCGTGTATATAAATGTGATTGTATGTTGAAAATGGTAAAACATTCGGGCATTTGGTGTATTGCTAGACGTTTTTATCAACGCTCGGACATAGAATATTTACCTCTGCGTTGGGATGATATATGTTATGAGGATTGGGGTGGTGAACAACAACACGTTTATTATTTAGTACCCGCGGGGTTTGCAGAGGGTTATGTAACGCATACGCCCGCTGCTTGGATTGGTGTATGCGATATAATAGCTAGACTTTATAAACAAGCAATACAAGATCGCAATGTTAGTTTTGTGGAACATAAGAAACGGATATTTGCGTGGTTAGAATGCGGGTACTATTTACATCATTCTGTATTTCGTCTTATATTGTTTGCGCGTATTAAGAGAACAGTCGCGGGAAAGTTTTTTGATGTCTAGAATTTGTGAGCGTGTGGACGAGTACGACGAGGATGATGTACCGATTGACCCGTACACCCTACGTCGAGATTATAATTTATGGACAACAAAACACTGGTACGGGCATTGTTTGTTGGGTAAAGATAGTTTCGTAACCGATGAGTTTTTTACGCGCATTCAGCATTGTATGGATGATAAACATATACGTTTGGCAAACGTAATACAAAATGTACATTCCGCCCAGCTGTACGATATAATGTTAGTAATGTTGGAAAATGAAGAATATTGTTATCGAGATATGTCGCATAAAATATTTATTTTAGCACTTGCGTGTACTTTGTATAATAAAAATTCCTTGTTATTTTCATCAGAGGAGCGTAAATATCTATATATGGACAAAATTACAAAACTGACACTTAACGTGATAGAGGAAATTAAAGACCGTATTGCTAAGACAACACTTTTAACAATTGTTTCGGGTACGATAATAACATTAGTTTTTTTGTATAAATATAACTTGTTATAAGTGGTGCACATTATTTTTGCACAGTCTTGCACCATCTCTTGTAGGCGACGCATGTAAGAAAAGATGGTTGAGATTTATAAAAAATACAATACCGATTTGTCTAAGGTGTTGGGGCAGTATGGGCAAGCTGCAAACGCCACTACCAAAATGATATTTGTCAACCGTTTTAAAAAAATTGGTCTAGCATCTGGCAAAATGTCCGCGGGTTCCGCGGCCAAATTTTGTTGCAAGACAGTCGTGGAGATTAGTTTGACCGAGTTGGAAGAAATGATCGAAGCTTTAACCAAATGTTCAAAGCAGCCGGGCAGTGTGAATTATTTTGAATTGGGCGAATCCACAGCGTACAGTGGCGATGTACTTAAGCTTGTGCTTAAGGGTAGCGAGTATGGGGGGTTATGTCTATGTAAATTAAAAAAAGTCGGTGTTCCAGATTGTTTCCCCGTCGACGACGACAACCCAGATCCCGCCCCATTTTCAGAAACTTCCACCAAAGACGAATTGAAAGTGGAATGGAGTGAATGTTTTGAGAAATTTTATATCAGTAAAAACGAAGATTGGTCTGAATTTGGCAAGAAACTTCGTGATTTTTGGCATGATATAAATTCAATTTGGAATGATGATGGTACAGAACCCTCAACAGCCGAGCACCCGACACCAGTCGTCACCTGATCGTCCCCCCTCAAAAGCTGTCAATTACCGTCAACGTCTACGTCGCCACCAAAATCGACGAGAAAGCAGACCAGCTCGCCTGTGAAAAGAAAACAATCTGGCGAGAAAAAGACTTCTAATAAGAAGAAAAAAGTCGTAATTGCTGAGTCAGACAGCGAGGTGAGTTCATCATCATCTTTTGATAATGAAATGTATTTTGATACTAGAGATAATTACGTATCCGCCGATCAACACCGTTTACAGGTTAGAGCAATGTTACAAGCACCAGATTTTAAAAACGCTATGGATAATTTAATCAGGGAACTTAAAATAACATGTCCCGAAAAATTTAAATAGTGATTAATTATTTTATTAGCGTGAAGATAAAGAAATAATTGCCGCAGTGGTTACGTGTATGATAGAATATAGTGCAACGGTGTGGGAGGTGGTGAAAATGTATATCGACGATCTACATAAGATTCTACCTGACGTTGATTTTGTAAAATTTGTCAAACAGCGTGAGGACGATATAAATACCGTGTACAAAGAGTTAAAATCTGGTTTGGTTTGATTTTCAGTGATGGTAAAGAGAAAGAAGACCCAGAACATTGATGCCGCTCTAATCAAAAAGGCCGCAAGATTATTAAAAGATGAACAATTGACTGCCGAACAACACAGTGCTTATAAATTACACGCTCAAAGACGTATACATTTTAAACGTTTAAAAATACACATAGATAACCGTAATGAACAATGGAGTATAGATCTAGCAGATTTAAAACAATTATTAGGGTATAATGATCAATATCGTTATCTTCTTGTGTGTATTGATATTGCTACACGCTATGCGTTCGTAAAACCCCTAAAAAATAAAACTGCTAGTAATGTGCGCAAAAAATTCGAAGAAATTTTAAGCGAGGCAGGTGGTGCGCCAAAAAAAATTCAAGCTGACGAGGGTACAGAGTTTAACCAAATAAAAAAAGATCTTTCTAAAAAATACGGCTTCACTCTGTTTCACACACAAAACTGCGAGACAAAGGCCGTGCACGCCGAACGTTTTATCCGAACATTTAAACAAATGATTACACGTTCGTTAACCACTTTGAACATGGGCTACCGTTATATAAAATACTTGCCCACAATTGTAGAACGATATAACGAGGCGCCGCATCGGGGTATTTTTGGTGCGACCCCTGTAGATCTGTATGTACATCAGAAAATCCCAAAGAATTTTCAATTTCAGCTTGTAAAAAGAGATTTAAATACACACGCGCAACCCACAGCCGATTTATTATGCAAGGGGACTCGTGTTCGCATAGCGCGTATCAGAGTCAATAGAAGGCGAGGGACTGGTCTGGAAACTGTATTGTTTATCCAATTAAACTCTTTGTTCGCCCGCGGTATAGTCACGTGACTAAAGTAGGTGCACACGGTAAAATTGAAACCAAACATACGATTGAAAATTGAAACTAATTGAAACATATGATTCTTTACTTTTTTCGTACAAATTTCGTTTTAATACTCCATTGGTTGTATTGTATGCCTGGTGCCAACTGTGTGTTTCCGAACTGTGGAACAAACAGACGAGAAAAATATGATGGAGTTGGAATATTTCGAATCTCACAACGAAAATCTCCATTATATTCTGCTTGGCGCGAAGAAGTTATCAGTATTATCAAGAAGTATTGAGTGGTCGATGAAACCTTTAAGCGACAAATCGAGGCCTGGAATATCAGTATATGCGAAAGGCACTATAAACAAGACGATATTGAATTTACAAGTAAGCTAATCCACGTATTATATTACAGTAACTAGTAAGGTTTCAACACTCAAACAATATACTCAAAATACCTTAAAGGTGTGAAGTGTCATATCACAGATACAGGTCACATGCGTGTCAAATCACCACTAAACTTTTTTGGCTTCCAAGGATATAAAACTAGTACATATGCTGTAGCTTCATTATTAATTCAGTTCAATATGAAATTTATAAAACACTTTTCCAGCATTGTCAAAATGGCTTATTGCATTTTTAAACCACACACCCCCTATGGAGGATACTGGAATTTCCAGGCCCCCCTTCCTAAAATTCAACAAAAAAGGACGGAATTTCCAAGGGAGGGTCTAAATTTTAAAGAAAATCTGTGGAAATTCCACGGGGTAGGTTAAAAAAACAACATGGAAATTCCAAGGGATGGTTACCTATTAAACAAAAAATGTGGAAATTCCAGAGACTAGGTCAAAACCATTGGTGGAATTTCCAAGGGATGAGTAGAAATTGGTTAAAAATCTGTGGAAATTCCATGGGGTAGGCTGGAAATTTGTAAATAATCGCGGAATTCCAGGGGGTAGGGCGGAAATTCATCAACATCTGCGGAATTCCAGGGGAGGGGGTCCAAAAAATGAATGTCCTCCATAGGGGGGGGTGTGGATTAAAAATGCAATAAGCCAATAGCCTTTTTATGGATCATGAAGGTCATCATGTTGAGTGTCTTTCACTTATCTTACAGATAAAAGTTGATTTTTTATCATTTATTCTTCCAGGTAAAGGAAGAAAAGCATTAGTAGTAGGTGCTCTTCCAACTATTAATCTGCCTGAAAGATCACATCAAGCAAAGCTAGCTCCAGCAAGACGACCTCTTACTATTGTTAATCAGAATGCTCAAAATACCACAGAAAAGGATTGTTACAAGAATTTTAAGGAGTTATGTGAAAGAACTAAGAAATTAAAGCTTCCAGAATGGCAACAAGAATGTACTAGTGAGAAATTGGTTCTAAAACTATTTGTGTCCCCATTATTAATTCCAAAGTTTGAGATTATTATAGAAGAAAATTTCCACTTCACTTGTGTTGTTTATGGATGGGTACTGGCCAGCAATCATTCTGTGTATGGTGGCAATAAAAGATCTTTGAAGAATATAACTGTATCTGAACTATTGCAGAAACTTACACACTACTGCCTTTGTCATGGTATCTCAGAGCAGACAGCAGGGTCTGTCCATCATGCTATTCCTTGTCGCAC
Organism: Paramuricea clavata; assembly: GCA_902702795.2. Taxonomy (NCBI): domain Eukaryota; kingdom Metazoa; phylum Cnidaria; class Anthozoa; order Malacalcyonacea; family Plexauridae; genus Paramuricea; species Paramuricea clavata. Next base: position 13,368 of record CACRXK020005779.1, read on the forward strand.
CTTCTGTCATTGCAGACTTATGAAGGTTTGCAGATGACAGTTTACTCTGTGATCGAGGTTATTAAGTTTCTACTTAGTAAAGGGATGACCTTTGTTCTAACAAATCGCTTCAACCAGGATGTTGTAGAAGAATATTTTGGACGGCAACGCAGCTTAGGCCGCCGCAGTGATAACCCAAACATTTGGCAATTCGGGTTTAATGATAACATAATACGCACTCAGAGATCTGTAGCCCCAGTCACTGGGAATACAGAAGGAAGACATGATAAGAAGAGAAAGGTTTCATGGACAGATGTTGATGAAACTCCTTTGAAAAGAAGGCAAAAAAACAAATCGGTTTAGGAGTGCATGATATATTGCAAACTATTATGTAAATAAAATTGTGTTTCCAATTCATTTCCATAGGGTCAAATTACTTTGGGTGTCCCTATTCACTCCCTTCTATAGTATCATAGAACTAAAGGTACTTTGGGTTTGTTTTGTTTATTTTAACAATATAACAATACATATAATTTGGGTAGACATGCATTGTATTTAGTTCAATATTTAGTGGGTTTCTGCATTGTTCTCAGACCTTTTCTTAATGTCTTTGCGCAGGGCTTTATTTTTGCATGCTTGCAGTTTGGTTTTATCCTTTACATATGAAAATGCCCTAACTCGCAAGAAAAGTTTAATAATTTTGTCAAGCAGACAAAATCTAGTTTCTTTGGAGATGGTAGTTGTAAATCCATGTGTCATACTATCATAGGCACTAACCATGTCAATTCGTTGAAGAAGGGCCTCGGAAATTTTGCTGCTATCAATTTTTGTTACATGAACTGCACTGGTTTCTTTGCGGAATTCTTCTTCCACAATTTTGAATACCTGGAGACACTCAGCTGTGACAGCCCAGAGACCACCCCTTGTCTGACAACTTATCAGTTTCTGAGATGAAACATCATCACTCTTTGCAGCATATAGCAAAGTCAATAAATCTTGTGCATTAGTTGATCTCCAATTTGTGAATTTGTGGATCTTTCTTACCAAAGAATGAATGACATATCCAGATAAATACTGAAGTGCTTGCATGTCTCTTTCAGTTACAGGTTTAATAACAATTTTATATTCTGCTGGCCTGCTGTAATGGGCTAGTATCTTGTCTCCAAGCCGTGTTGCAAGGAGCGTGCACATAGGAAAATCCAAGGAATTAAAATACTTTTTCGCATCCATGACAATTAACTGATAAAACTGTGAATAAAATTTTTCTGCATCTGAATTTGAACACAGTGAACTGTACAGTTTCTGAATTTCATTGGTAAGTAGTTCAGTTTTATCAACAAAAATGTAATTCTCAACAGTACTACGAATTAGAGTTGAATAGCATCATCTTTTGAAATATCTTTTTGGGCTTCCATTAACAGCTTGAAGATAATCTCTACTTCCAGCTTCGTTCTGAGTTGTGTCTCTGCGCCACTTTGTTGGTGTTTAGATTCTGTGTGCTTCACGAGCCAAGTTTTTGTTTTGTATTTCTTGTGACAAATAGCACAAGAATACTTTGCTTCATTTGTTAACTAAAACAATATTAAAACAATTATCATATACAATTATTCAAATACTATATTTTTAATACAGTACGTATCAGAAGCTGCACACTGTATTAAACTATCGCTATCATTGTTTAACCAGTTAGATAAAATCATTATTATCTAGCAATATTTTATCTTTTTATATAAAGATTGATAAATTTGGGATTGCATTTCACTATTAAAGTACTATTAATAAATGCGTAGTAGAAATACTAAAACAATAAAATAATTTACATTCTTACCTCTTCGATTGCAATATCATTTTCTTCTGCGACTTCTTCGATTATATTGCTATTACCACCAAGTAATTTATCGACAAAATCTAACAAATCCCCTTCGCCACTGAAATTTGTTGATGTGCTTGCGTCCATTTGCATTGCAAATATGTGCACCTACTTTAGTCACGTGACCCGTGTTTTTCTTTTGACCGAGTTTTAATTGGATAAACAATACAGTTTCCAGACCAGTCCCTCGCCTTCTATTGACTCTGTTAATCTTTAATTTAAAACTGGATTCTACCTTTAATTTCGCCTCTCGCTCACAGTCCAGACACCGACGCGATTCGACAATGCGACGCGATTTTTCGATTTTGTGTCTGGACCTAAGGACCATATTCTTTCGTATTTTTTTACGTCATGCCCAGAAATCGCGGACATAATTTATTCTACTACTTCCTTCGTTATTTCCGTAGGCCAACAGACTCGCAACAAGTTGTTCCAGCAAGTCTGATATCGTCTGCACGTAACAAGTTGAGGACAACAAGCTCGTAGCAACTTTTTACGAACAGTTTGTATTTATAGTCTTCTTGGAACACAACTTGTATAGCAAGTTTGTTACAGTCATCAACCGTGTAACAAGTTGATAACGACTTGTTCCAGACTTGTTGCAACGGCTGGGTACAAGCAGTGTGGTAACACATCCTGATATCGGCTTGACAGCAACCTTGTTGCAACTTGTTTGGCAGATCTGTTACAACTTGCGCGTTTTTATGTCCACCGCAGTAATGATTTCAGTCGAACAGAATCAGTTTGTCTCTAGCATTACTATTTTGTTAGTTTTGGTAATGTCAGTTAATGGACCTTTCACCTTTTGACTAAAATTTAGATTTCAACAAGTCTAGACAAAAATT
>CACRXK020005779.1:16081-27020 GCA_902702795.2 Paramuricea clavata
CTTCTTCGATTATATTGCTATTACCACCAAGTAATTTATCGACAAAATCTAACAAATCCCCTTCGCCACTGAAATTTGTTGATGTGCTTGCGTCCATTTGCATTGCAAATATGTGCACCTACTTTAGTCACGTGACCCGTGTTTTTCTTTTGACCGAGTTTTAATTGGATAAACAATACAGTTTCCAGACCAGTCCCTCGCCTTCTATTGACTCTGCATAATTAAACAGCAACTAAAAATGATAGGTTTTACTAAATCTTTTCCTGTGCAATCATTACTAGCATTGGAGACAAGGATAATAGTTTGTTTGAAAGAGAAAAGAACAGGCTTTGAAGTAAGCCTAAATGCGTTTAACTAGAAATAGTATTTCGAAAGTTATTAAGCACAAAAGATGAATTGCGTTTATTTTGATACACCCTGTAGAGTTGGATAAGCATGATTTCAATTTTGGAAAATATATGTTTGGAAAATCGTTACATACAACGAGGTTTTAAGCAATTATGCTTTGAGTAAATAAGAGGAATCAATATACTATACAGTTTTTCTTTGCTTGAACCTTCGCTTGTACGAAAATATTCATAAGCCACAAATTCATAATGATAGTTCACTCCATCTCCATCATATAGTCCATTGCTTTTAACAATACCTTAAGTGCTCCACAGGATGCTAATAGTTTTGCAATGAATTTTCACATATTACCGGAATTTAATAATGAGTTTCTTGGGCCAAATATGGTTCTTGCACCAGAAATGAAAACAAGTCGCGTTTAATGGTCAACAACAGGTTTTCACTCAAATGTCGTGCGGAGAACATTATCAATCTCAATTCTGCAATGTGAAAACATACAATTTGACAAATGGTTTTTCCCGTTCCTTTGTAAAAAATAATTAATGGGTGATTTCAGCGATAGACTAAATTTTGATCAAGGCAAGAAGAACGAAATCCAACACCACAGCTGGAAAGAGCGTCCAAGAATGAGTAAAACGGAAAAGATTGGTTGCTAAATGATGTAAAATGAAGAAAATATATCCCCGTGAAGTTTGCAAATTTTGTATATATTTGTATTACGCGCGGTAGAAATATTAACCACTTTCGGCTCAAAAATGATTATTTTTCCCGCGCGTAATGCAAATATATATAAAATTATTTTCTTTGCAATGTTACTCATTTGAAGATGCTCTCTCCAGCTATGGTAATGGATTTCGTTTCTTGTCTAGATCGAAATTTCTTCTATAGCTGGAATTCTCGATTACAGGCCAAAAATACAACAAATGTAACATTAAGTAGCCTGTCACGTGTTACAATTGTAACGAGTACTCACAGCCCTGTCTAGCAACACTGGTAACACTATGGTAACACAAACCCCTAGCATTTCATTTCTTCATTGATAGTGTATTTTTTTGAAATTAAGGATGAGTACGATGAAATTTTGATTGAAAGAGACCATTTGAGAAAAGATCTGGATGACTTAGGGCGCCATTTTAGTGTTTTGGAAAAGGAATATCTGGAAATTCTAGAAGAGCGGAGGTTGGCCGCGGAAGCTGAAGAACAACGAAAAATGGAATTCGAGAGGCAAACTACTGCTTCCATAAAGCTACAATCGTGTTGGCGTGGATATCTTGTACGGAAACAGATGAAGAAGAAAGATAAGAAAGGGAAAAAAGGAGGAAAAGGAAAAAAAGGAAAGAAGAAATAATAAATCTCTTTTAATGCTAATTTTTCTTCCTTATCCTAATGTGTGTGTATGTTATATATTATCATGAAATAATATTATATGTAATCTTTGGTATTCAGATCCAACATGTACAGGCATATGGTATAAATTAACGACGCTCTTCTTAAGTTTAGCTATATCTGTTCTTGACTAACTTTATTTCTCACCTTATTCCTTACTTGTGTCATATTTCCTTATATATTTTTTAATTATCCCGCAGCTTCCTTGCCTTTTCCTTAGTAAATTATATATTCTGTATAGTGTGATTTATAGTTTTGTTTACACTTTGTTTTTGTTTTGACCAAGTCCATTTGATTACCATATTTTTTTAGCTTGTTTATTACTTTCTAAGTCCAATAATTCACAACTTTTGAAATTTCACATGTATCCTCCTGAGTTGCTTGGATAAACCTCGTACATAGGGTATAGTGACAACCAGTACCCCTAAATCCTCTTCTTTCACCCTTGTCAAATCTCCTGAGGTTTTTTTCTTTACACTGCATATACTTTCTAACCTTCCCTCTGACCTCTCTCATAACCATTCGCTATAAAAATGTCCTCGACGTTCTTAATTAGTTCCTATCCCAAAGACTTTTGGTCAGATAAGGCCCGTGCCCTGTCTGCAAATCCTTTTATAATGGCTTTCTTCTTAGAGGGGGGATGGTTTGATCTTTCTTTGACATTAATGTTAATGTGTGTTTTCTTATAATGAATCATACGCTCAACCTGCTTCGTCTTATCAACTTTCTCTTCAAATCTAAAGCCGGTAAAATGTCTACTTCTTGCTCTTCCTTCGTAAATTCCTCTCACCATATTATGCAGGTGCTCAAGTATCCCTTCCGAATATTCCTTCTTACACTTCAACTCACCATCATTCACATAGCAACACCTTTGATCTACAGGGTACGGTGAGATATCCTTGACCCTACCACGTAAAAGACTGCAATATCACTCGTCCAGACACGAATTCGACCACTTTCCAGGATTCTGCCCGAAACGTTGCAAAAATAAAGAATCAGTTATACCTTTGTACAGGGCCATAACTAGACGCGATAATTGGGGGGAGAGGTTGAATATTCATATACTCGTGTTCTGCCCGACGGATTTCTTTGGAAAGCGATTGTTTTTACAGTATGCGAACATGATTGTGCGAATATCCCCCCCCCCCCCATTATCGCGTCTAGTTACGGCCCTGTCTTTGTATAATCCTTGAGTTATAGTTAAATGAATTTAAATAAACTATAGCTAGATTTTGTTTCCTGCTAAATCTGACTGGAAAGGACCGCGCTTTTTTGAGCTGCGTTAGCAGCTATGTGATTTATACCTGTTGCTGATCGGTTCCCACTATATTGTCAATCATCTCCGTAAATCATGTGTTAGGGATGCCACAATGAAACGCATAAAAAGAGCTGCTGTATGGATCTTATTTTGAAGAGTCAGTTTGAAATTTGCGTTTCTACACCAAGCAAAGCCGAGTTCAATTTTATTTATTCCCTAGATCATGCATAATGATATTGGGGTTGGATGTCGTGGATCCGTCTAACCGCACATAGAGGAATTCATCTACTCAATATCAATATACAGTTGAAACGTAAGGTTATGGTCAGCTAGATGGCCGCAAATTTAGATAAAACGCGTTTTAATATCTTCCAGTAGTATGAGGTAGCTACCAGATGTAAAAAATTATATGCACATTTTTCGTTCCGTTACTTTCATGGCTTTCAAACAATTTCCTGGCATACCCTATTGTTTACAAATAAGCATTATATCTCATGAGATTGTTTATAATCCCAGCTCCAATTAGAAAATACAGACCATCTAGATCTATCACCACTTGATCTAGCAAATCTAATCAATAACACATTCCTTGAGCCTATGAAAAACTTCTCTTCCCTCAGCGATACGACCACGGAAACCCCTTCACAGTCTGATCACTTTCCAACCAACGCATTAACTACACCAGAGTTAATAAATCATAAGCTTAATGTTCTTAATCGTTCCAAAGCACCTGGCCCAGATGGGATTCCAAATTGGATCCTGAAAGAATTTGCAGAAGCTTTATCAAATCATATCTCCATCATTATCAACTCTTCCTACTTGGAACAAAAATTGCCAAACGCTTGGAAACAAGCTAACATTATACCCATCCCGAAAAATAAACCAATCCGTGATATAAACAAGAATCTTCGACCTATTTCATTAACTCCAGCCTTATCTAAGTTGGCCGAAGACATAGTTATTGAAAAATACGTCTCTCATGCAGTTTTGGAGGTGGTCGATCAGGATCAATTTGGGGGTATTCCAAAATCATCAGCAACTTTCGCCCTCATCAGTATTATTCATACATGTGCTCAAGCGACCGACGGAACTGGCGCTTCCGTTCGCCTCCTCGAATACCGCAAAGCCTTTGACTTGATTGATCACAACATCCTGGTTCACAAAATCCGGAAGCTCTCAATTGACCATTTGCGTAACAGACAAAATTTTGATCTAAACAAGTCTGGCCAAAAATTTTATCACAGCTTGAAAGAGCATCACATAATTAGTAATATTCCAAAGTTTCGTTGCAAAATGTTGTAAAATGCGGATAATATAGCCTTGCGAAGTTTGCAATTTTCAGTCATTTTAGATTACAAACGGAAAATTGACAGCCTCAAAGCGTATCGGGCTGTCAATTTCCCGTTTGTAATCTAAAATGACTGAAAATTGCAAACTTCGCAAGGTTATATTATCCGCATTTTACAACATTTTGCAACGAAACTCTGGAATATTACTAATTTTGTGATGTTCTTTCAAGCTGTGATGAAATTTTTGTCTAGATCAAAATTTAGTCTATTACGCAAATGGTCAATTCCTCTACCTATTATTAATTGGATTATCGACTTTCTTACATCTAGGGAACAACGAGTTAAACTCGCCAGGGATTGTTTCTCCGAATGGGGAAATGTTCCTTCCGGAGTTCCTCAAGGGACAAAACTAGGCCCATGGCTCTTTATACTCATGATAAACGATCTGAATTTAACTGATTTCCAAATGTGGAAATATATTGACGATACTACTGCTGCTGAAGTAATATCAAAAGACAGTCACAGTACTATTCAAACAGGAGTAAACCAGTTGGAAAACTGGACTGTACATGTGCAGAATAAACTCCAACTAACTTCAAGTTCCAAAATGTAAAGAACTACTGTGTCAGTTTACGACAGAAGCCCTTTTCCCAATGTTGTCCTAAGTTCTGGAATTCTCGAACTAGTTGATCATGCTAAAGTTTTGGGACTGACAATCAGTAACGACTTGAAATGGTCCAAACACGTCGCCGAAATTATCAAGAAGGTCAACAAACGAAAATACTTCATTATACAGCTTAAACGCGCAAAAGTGCCCGCCAAAGATATAATTAACTTTTGAACTATAAAATTTTGAACCTTTTTTTATTTTTAAATTAAAAAAAATAAATTAGTTGCCCCGAATTAAAAATTTTCCCCGGTCCTCCGAATTTCTCTGTGAAGCCCTGAATCTGACAGAATAATTGAGAAAATATGCCGAGGTTCACTGGAAATTGCATGAGATGTACAGCTGCTTATCTTTATTTTGGTCCGTCGGACAACTCTATCTGAAGGTGTTTCAATCGAGGCCAGGTTGTTGTTATTAAGTGCATGCATGCAGTGACTATTTGAAAGCGGTGGTCCTTGATAATTTTGCTATCATATATATACGACACTATCCATTTGTATACTGTTTGTATATATCTTAACAGTTTTCCTTCGTTTTGTAATTCCTTATAATAGTTCACTAGTTTTGTAATAGTGTATGCTTAGCAATACTAGTACTTGTAATTTGGGTATGAAAATAAAACTTTACTAATAAGGTGACGCTCAAACGAGCAAAATACGCGGTATCATACTGACAAGGCGAAACGCGGTAACGCCTGTAGTTGATCGATAATAACACTTTCTAATTTGGTTATATGGTTTATTCAAGTACTAGCCTTTCCAATGAATGTTTCAATAGTTTATTCAAGTGCCAGATAAGTAGTTGAATGAATGATATCAATTTGCATATAGAAATTGCGAGCTGAATTTTAGACTTATAACCAGGAGTAGGTGCAACTGCATGCCCTCTGGTAGGAATCAAACCTACGGCACTGCCGAATTCCGATGCAGCGCTAACCGGTAGCTCGACAACTGAACTTTGTAGCTCAGTTGGTTAGAGCTCTGTACCAGCATCCCAGGACCGCAGATATGATTCCTGCCAGAGGGTCCGGACTTGCATTTTTCGCTTCTCCTGCATGTTTGGTCTAAAATTGTATATAATCTTCCGCGCGAAATTTCCACAGATGGAGGTCGGAATGACGTCGACATGCTACATCTGGCCAGAGTGAGAACTAATTACACTGGCCTGTAGGCCAAGTGTCTTAAATCCCTCTTTTTCTGGGTTTTTTTCGTACTCTAGAAATTGAGTTTGCGTTAGCTCATCGCAGGCTCACCTCGGTGTATAGTAATAAGCTCGTATTTAAGTACGTAATAGTCGACTCATGCTTGTGGTACATTTTTCGTTTATTAGCCCATACACGTGTACACACGCGCACAATACCAAACTCCAATGGCGACTTTTCACAGAGTGATCAAACTATATTTTACACAGTTTCGTTGAATTTTCAAAGAATTGTGCCGGTTTCCTGTGGACATCCGTTGTGTACTTGTGTTAACTTTTGCGTCGCACTCTGGACTTTCTTGCCTGTTGAATTAATGTTTTTCTTTTTGTAACAAATTAAACGACTCGAAAACCCCAAAATTTCATAAATTTATACCCAGGAAATTTATACAATATATTGGAATATAAACAAGGGCAAACTCTCCTAATTCCTTACGATAGTGTTAGTCAAATGTCGACAATATACCTTTAAATACATGTATTAAAATCCGCGCAGTACTAAGAATTAAGAGAATTCGCGTAGCGCTGGCCGCTGGGTTGCGTACTGCGCGAAATATAATCCGCGCGAAAAGCTTTGTGGTATCTATACTAAAGATAAAGCGTGCCTTCAAAATACCAACAAGAACTAGAACCATTATTGTATGGTTCTCATTTGCTAGACTTGCCACAAGTCGACCTCGTAGAAACGCATTTCGTTTCGTTTGTCGACTTGTGGCAACTGGCAAGTCTACTCATTTGCCTAATTGAATAACATTTAGTTCGACGCGAATTTTAATACAAGTATGGTATCATATTTCATAATATAACAAACAATGTAAACTTGCCATACATTTTGCCGAATATAACTTCGGCCCCTTTCGACATATCTTTTTCGTAATAATATTATTGGGACCAGAATCGAAAAAACTATTTATAGTGTTATTTTCAAGCTTGTGTCTTGGGATTTTCATCTTTTATTTCGGTATTTACAGAATATTTATATTTTTTAGCGCGGCGATCAAAACAACGCGCTGTTTAGGAAAAACCGGAAATCGATTCTGTAGGTCGGCATGATTTGCACGTGCATCAATCAAGATATAAACGTGCGTGTGAGTAAAAACCCGATATTTTGAAAAATTCAAAATAAATATTCCTACTCTGTGCCGTATTCAAACGAAACTTTGTACATGAAAGCGCTTGAATACAAGATGTATTTTACTCACATTGACTCTGAGCAAATTCTGAAGAGTTACTAGGGTGCATTGCCTGTTAATGGTTTAATAAGAGACCAATGTCCAATGTGTTTGTTAACCCATGTACTGACAGTACTCTGCCACTAACAAGTAAAGTCGTCTGGCGTTACAGTGTAAATTGGTCTGGCGTTAGCCAGAGTTAATACTAAATTGCATTGTCAGCTAATAGATTAATAGACCTTAATGTCCACTTTTGACCCAATGGCTTCATTTTCATGTTGGCTATTTACTCGTATTCCGTGCACACAATTTAAGAATGAGTTTGTGAACGGGCTTAAATGATAAACGAGAAGGAAACATTGGGGATAATATAACCGAGAATTGTCTAGAAGTATAAATTTTTGCATTCAGTTCATACGCCATGAAGGCAGCACTTCCTTGCGATAGTAACTCCTAGTAAGATATTTGCACCATTACGTCTCCCGAAAAGGTTTTTATTTTTTTAAAAAGTCCATAAAATTTGCTTGCGGATTAAGATTTGTATTCCTGCCTTTTGCACCATGGCACGTATCTCGTTATTTTCAGGCCAGGGTGAACGCCTGAGCAGGCGTCTTGTTGAGGGAAACAAAGAACACTAAACATTTAAAATCTAGTTTATAATTTTACTGAAATTCTGGTAATTTATAGCTTTTAGTATCAATGTAAATTTTTTTTATATTTTTCTTGATGTATTTAGCTATTTGTAACTGTGCATTTTTAAGCAATTGTATTTTGCAGGGCCCTTTTGCGATTTAGGTTCCCAGCGTAAATACTGTCATAATAATAAGTCCTTAAACTGTTCGTACTATCGAGCGAGATGCCCAAAAAAGCAGTGATAAATATCTGATAAATGGTTCAATAGTAACTAGCAACAAGCTAGGTATATAATTTTACAGGAACACTTCTTTTTCGTCGTCTTCCCCTGATTCAATCTCATTTGATTTCATAGATACCTTCAGGGAACTTTCCACGATTTCCTTGTTGTGTGCAGAGGCCTACAGTTAAGAAAAAGTAATATTACTATCATCGCAGAGTACGAGATAGAAATGGAACTTCGGGTAAATGGAAAAACTAAGAAAACTTAGGCACATTCGAAAACATGTTAAATTCTGGTTGTTACAATCCTCCATAAAATTCCTGCCTTTTACCCAGGAAAGCATCAGCCCCCAAACTAAAACAGCGACGAATGTGGTATCTCGAAAGAGTGACGTCTTGGGTATCATGAATTACCTTTTGTTTGCATTTAGATGCGTCATGACAGTTTGAACCATTTTCCAGTCTCAACTCCAATATATGAGATGTTTTAACGCTTATAGGCCCCGTTTACATGAGACCGGAACGAAGGCAAACGGAGACCATATCGTCTCGATCATATAGTATTATTTATAATAGACGTTTGCATGAGATCGGGTCTCACCGGGACGAAGTCAAACGGAGACCATATCGTCTCGATCATAGTATTATTTATAATAGACGTTTGCATGAGATCGGGACGAAGTCAAACGGAGACCATATCGTCTCGATCATAGTATTATTTATAATAGACGTTTGCATGAGATCGGAACGAAGTCAAACGGAGACCATATCGTCTCGATCATAGTATTATTTATAATAGACGTTTGCATGAGACCAGGACAAAAATAACTCAGACCCGTCTCAAGTCATTCCGCTTGCTTGACTGAACCTACCAAGCCGACTGAATTCAGACCTTCCGACTGGGATGAATGTAAGTACAAATACATTTCAGATCGGTCTCGGCTGTAACCTTGATATTTGAACAACATATGCTAAAATGTTGTGATTTTCGAACCGATCTCATGTACAGTACCTAATCTACCTTTCTTATAATTATGGCGTCAGCGTGCATAAACTATTTTGTGATGTCAAACGCGGATAAACACTTCGGCTACCCACAAAAGTGGTAGATTTCGCTAATTTTATTTATTTAAATCAATTAGTGGGTAAGACGCGATGTTCTCAATGCATACATGCTGATAAAATTTATCATTATATGGATTTTAATTCAAAATTCTCTATTCTGATTGGTCCGTATGCGTAAAACCCCATATCCGGACTGTGGTCCGTATTTTCCGTATCTGGACCAGTGTCCCTGATGTCGTTTATCTCGGGCGGGAAATTTTTGCTTTGCAAACAGAAAAAAATAATTGTTTTTTTTAATTTCCAATTGTGCTTTACAGATAAAAATTTCAATTTGGTTGAGCATGCATGCCTACCGTATATTGTTACCCCAGATTCGTCCCCAGTCGATTTTAAATATAAATACATGTAGATCTTATATTCCTCTTTATTCTAATAGCGTTTCTATTTGTATTGAACAATATTCAGACAATTCTCAGGCGGTTGAAGGCAAGAGCGGGCGCGCGGGTTGAGGCCAGAAGAGGGCGCAGATGCTCACGGGGAGGGCGAAAGAAAAAAATTAGCGACTGGAAGATTACTGTGATTTTTCATGCAAAAATGTGTTTATCTTGCAAACTAATCTTTTATGCTTCAAGTTTGGATTTTTTTACATTGGTATACATAAATCGATGATTTTACGATGTAGTCTCTGCAAAGTGCATATTTTTATCAAGTATATCGGTCTTCAAATGGTCAAGTCTGGAGAACTTCAAAATGGCGGGCTCTGATGAAGATTTATATGCTTCATTCATGCATTCTGCTCTATTTAAGATCAACAATCGACAAGATTCATTCAAACAAAGCTTTATTTGATAAACAAACGAACAGCTAAAAACTAAAGCATGTGGTGTCCGCCATTACGCGTCTGAATCCCCTATACTTCATGTAATAATCTTATAAGTGAATCAACAACAAACTATAAACATAATAGCAAATATTAAGGTATTGTTCACTCCATGAACTTAGATGATGAGTCTAAAAGATAATATAATACATTCTAACACTTGAATTTGTTGACCCTTTGAGCCGTAGCATAAACTTGCGTGTACTAAAGAAATTAAGAAACTGGAATTCCCTATACGCTCGGCTGATTAGCGCCATGTTGCCCAACCTCGTACCCAGGGCTAGTCGCGAATTGAAGGCGGCGACGTAGCCCTGGTAAACGCTGGTCACGTGACTCCAACATTACGTAATTGTTACTTTTCTCAACCGGGGGGTTAATAGGTGAAACTCGAAGACAAACAGTTTTTATCTCCGAAATTCTTCAATCTTTCCTGTAAATTTTGCATTTCAAGCTTTTCTCAAAGTACGGCGATCGATCCGGCAAATGCATCAATACTTTCTGTAGAAAAAACTCAGTGAGATTTGTTCCAATGAGACGTTTAAAAGACTTGGATATGTCGCTAAAGACGCTCGATCATTGCACAGGTTTATGGTTTAGTACTTTGTTCAGTTTGTTGCGACTTGCGAAGCAAATGAATGCAAATTCAACTCTTGTATAATGACTACAAGTTGGTTTGTAGAGGGACAACTTATACAAAATATATGAATACATTAGCTTCAAACTAGGGACAAGTTCATGGACATCCCTAATATATGGACATTGATATTTCACCAATATGTAAATATGACTATTATATAAATATATAAAAGGATTGCTGTT